>JAHPZR010022432.1:0-17447 GCA_019787425.1 Platygyra sinensis
ATCTAAAGCTCCCTAATATATAATACTTAATATAATTTATTGTCATAACTGTTATTTTATTATTTATAGGGACATCTTATTAATGCCATTGCTTGGAATAAATCCAAACTGACAGAGAGTTCTACCCAGACTATTCTTCTGGGAACAACCAAAGGTTTGTTGCATCAGTCAACCTTGTAATCACACATTATAATCTGAAATCAAGAATTGCAAACAAGAATTCATCGACTAACTGACAGCATTTTTCAAAAGTAATTTATTTATATCAGGGGCCTCCAAGGTAGTTTGTGTACATTTATTACATCTAAAGCATTTTTGTTATTTGGTGAAAAGTGTTAGTCCAAGGAAAGATAGAAGTTCTTTTTAATTAGGCCTTTAGTCAAGAGTGCTTATCAATAGCTTACAGGAAATGCATAGCCATTATTACACAATTTGTCTTGTATCATTATTCTGTTCTGAGGCTATGAGTAGCAAAATAAATTCTTGACCATTGGATTTCAAGGTCTGATATTTGAAACAGAAGTGGAACCAGAGGAGAATTTTTTCAAAGTGGTCTGGAAAGATTTTGGAAGCAGGTTAGCCAGAGAAATATTATGTGATATTTAGATAACAAAAGTTGATTTATACCTTGTGAACACACATTATTTGATTAATGGAGATGTATTGGGCATAAATTGATTTGAAGTGCTGTCCCTCATCCAGTTCTTGGTGTTTTGGCAACGTGATGTTGGGTGGGGCTCTCAATATGGGCCACAACCCATAACACCTACTTGTGTACTTGGTGCTTACTATTTTCTCAGTGATCTTATTTACCTGTTCCGTCATGTTTATATAATTCCCCCCAAAAAGATTTTTTATGGTTGGTATTAGGTGACTAAGAACTTAGGTAGAGGGGTCAATGTCTGGGAGGTGTAGTCCCTCAGTGACAGTCCTTCCCTTTTATTGCTTCATGTTACAGATAGACAGGGCACAGGATTGCAGTTCGTCGGATCGCTTAATTATCTCCTGGCCTCAAAGAATTAATAGTGCTTCCATCATAATAAATTATTAATATAAACTCACATCTGTTCTTAAAATTAAAGGTTAGGAAAAAGTGGAATTACTTGATCAAAGTTTTTGATGAAAAAAACATGTTATATAAATAAAGTTGGTTTAGGCATGGAGATTGACTACTTTAGGTAACAGCAATATGAAATAAGATAAGCCCCCATTGCAGGTGCTTAAAATCAAGGCAATACAGTTAGGGCAACAAAGTTTTCTGAAGGTTGCCAGGTGGTGTTTTAGATATGTAAATGTTCTGTACAGTGTAGCATTTTAGTTTTGTTGTATTTCAGTTGTACAGTGTGAACTCTAGTGGTGATCCAGAAGAGTCAATCTATGGAATCATGTTTGAGAAATTTCCTGCAACTCCAAAATCTGATAGGAGATATTTCATCATGGTGTCAACACTGAGGTACAGCAATCTATCATGAACACTTTTTGGTGAAAATGTTCCAAGCAGAATTTATCTTATGCATTAAGTTACCATTTTATTTAGCTAGTAAGGTTTTGATATACTAATAAAAGTTGATTCAGTTCTTAGCTAACATTTTAAAAATAATCTTGAGGAAAGTCGCAGCTGCAGTAACTATGGTGGAATCATTTCTTTATGGGTAGAATGATGTGTGAGTGAGTTACAAACAATCAAATGTTGAAATCAAAAATAATTTTATGTTTAAATTTGTCTTGTACAGTCGTATGTATCAGTTTATTGGTGATGCATCAGGCACAGACTTGCTGGATTTTCAGCCATTGTTTGCAGATTACGAAAATAACCCAGGTACTGACTCAAAATTCGTATCTAAGTTCTGTACTCACCTTGCATGTTAACGTTGCTACTAAGAATAATTTAATTACTGGTAACATCCAAGTAAGTAAATGATAAGTGGATTGGTGACTTGTATAAAGTGTAAAATAATGGAGAAGTGTTCTCAGTAAAAGAATTTTCTCGGCACCCAATGGGTTTTGAACCCATGACCTAGCTTCCAGAATACGGTTGGATGCTTTAATCACTGAGCTATGGGAGACTCATGGTGAGCAAGGTTATATACTACACTGTAGGTTCTTATAGTTATGTGTGACAGGTGTCCTGTTATACTGCAAGGCTCAAGCACCCAACCAGTATTCTAGAGGGTCATGGGTTCAACTCCTGCGGGGGCTCAGAAAATTCTTTTTCTGAGTATTGAACAACTTGAGAACGTTTGGAACTCTGTTAATTTATATCCACATACAGTACTTCTGTTATTCATACCCTTTCCAGTTCTTGTGGCTTGTTGTTGTCTTCCCTTCCTTCCTTCCTCCCTCCTTTCTTTCTTTATGTGTCTTGTTCCATTCTTCTTTTGCTGTCTAATTCTTAATCATTTTCCTTGCTCCATTTTTCTCTCTATCTTCTTCTACCTTCCTTTCTTCCTTTTTCCTTCCTCTTTTCTTGTTGTTGGTCCTTATGCCCGTTTGTCTGCCCATCTATTCATTCATCCTTCTATTTGTCCCTCTATCAGCCCCTTTCTTTCTTCTCTCCCTCTTTTTGTCTTTCTTTCTGTCCTACAGTGTCTTTCATTCCTCACTTGATAACATTTTACAGTACATATATTTCTGATCAGCACTCTCTTTTATCATTCTTGTCTATCAGCTCCTCTTTGAATCATTCTTTCTTTAATTCTACTAAGCCCTTTTCTTTGGCTTACCTACCAGGTGTTTGAACTTGGCTGGCATGAATGACTTTCATGTTTATTTTATTTTTTTATAGCACCTTTCCTTCAGATGCCAGGTCCTTTGGATTCTAGTGAGCTAGCATTGTTTTACCCTAAAGTCAGAGGTCTACCAAGATCTTTTGCATGGCTTACAGGTCTGTTGTAAAAAACCTGTTGATCAATGTGATTATAAAAATTAGTACATGTGGTGTGTGTATTTTAACATAATATGGGAAGTTAGGGAAGATTTTAATTAGTTAATAACACACTTTATTTGGAAAAAAAACCATTATTAATAGTTAACCAAAAAGGAGTCCATGGCTGGAAAAAAAGTGCCATCCAGACATCCTGGACAAACTCTAGATTTTCCTTTTGGTCAACTATCTAACTTTTTATTTTCACTTGCCTGATGGGCAAGAGGTTAAGCAGGTCATGTGCCAGCTACATTATTAAAAAAGCAAACTAAGACTTGCCTAGGAAAAGTTAAATTTGGTAGCTACTTGTCTCAAGGACAACTGGATTCAAGTTTTCCTTAAGTTCTGGGAGTTAAACCTATCATGACTGATGAGCCTTTACTGTACCAGTTGAATGCTCCACTGACTAGTAAGCTATAGGTGACTTGTGAGGGAGACTTGCAAGGCATTCATTGTTAGATTGGCAAACTTCTCCCTTGCTACTGAAATTTTTTTTTGCTGTCAGTTGGAGAGTACATGCCAAGAAAGACATGATGGCCTAATACCATATTTTCCACCTATGTACAACAGTGACACCCCTGCTAAAATTTGCTTGGGTATCATTGGAGTAACCTGGTGTTATAAAGGATGGGATGGAGAGTCTGGAGGGTTTTATTATTTTATAATGGGCTAATATGATATGGACAGTACCCACTAATCTTAAGGTATCAGTGTACCCCAAATTTGATCATTTTTCAAAAAATTGTTTTTCGCTTTTTCAGATAGATGTTATTGCAATCTTTCATTTAAAGAAAATTCTATGAAAAAAGATTAATTGTAAGCAAAGTTATTAATGAAAAACGTTTCTTTCCATTAATTATCTCTAATTGATAGCTGTCAACACCCTGTCAACACTTTGTCAGGAGAGTAAAATTGCATTTTAAGCTCGCGTGACAGACGTGATGTTGTTCGCTTTTTACACGTTTGTGTTTAAGATATGGGTCGTTGATGTGCTACTTCGAGTGTTTTATAATTTGTAGACTATAACTTTGATAGCCTATACCTATCCCATGTCATCGAAGAAAAAATGCAAACGTTCTTGTCTTTTTGCTAGTGCGAAGTTCTCAAGAAACCTTCAAAGAGGAAAAAGGGTTCAATTACATTCGTTAAGGATCGAGCTGATGTGTTTGCGGCTAGTGATCAAGAACAAAATCGATGGGAGAACTATACCTTTAGGCAAAAGCGAACCCGCATAACCGGACTCACAAGAATCATGGCAAAAGTTGGTTGCTCGAACAACTGTTGCCGACGATCGCCTGCAAGAAAATCTCTTGAAATCAGTTTCTTGTCGGTTTTGTCAAGCAGATGTGACTTTCTTGGAGAATGTTTCTGGAAGATCCAGGCTTGGTTCATGTTGGAACGTGTCCTGTCAAAACGAGGATTGCCCTGTCGAGGACTGTGCATTTCTCTGATCATAAGTTTCTAAGCGTTTTCGCCGTTGGAAGTTGTAACTTCTTGATTGATATCTGCATGCATACGTCCCCGAAGGTTTCATTTCCCTCGTTTACGCAAACGCTTTTTCCCTGTGTTCGGCATCTCTCAAGCTGTTTCGTTAGAAGGAATGTGAATCCACATTAGCTAGGGCTTTTTAAAAGTAGAAAAAGAAAATTTGAACGAAAATTATTCAGTCCTTACTAACCGTGTTGCGCGAGCGGCGGAAATCAGATCTTGCAAAGGATATTTCCCACCTGGTAATATAAGCTCTATTGTTAAAGTAAAATAATCCTTCACTTGATCCATCAACGGGTCATTAATTTTCTGACATGTTATGTAATTATCTCATTGCACCGGAAGAACATCCTAAAGTATATTTTCCTTCATATCTCGAAACGAAAATTTCAGCGAGTGAAGCGCACATTTTGAGTTCGTTTCCGGCGAATTTTCAACGTTTTTCGCTGAAATTTGGAGAGAACGTTGTCCGATAATCGGGCAAAAAAACGGTGTCGGAGAATTTCTCTCAAAAGTTATGACTATTTTAGTGAAGAGAATGCATGTTTTTTAACCTTTCAAAGTTTAAACTGCGTGTCAGAAATAAACCAGACAAGTAATCAAAATTTATCGACACCGTTTTTTAGAGAAAGGTGTCAAGAAGACATAGCGATATTAATCGCGTTCTCCCGCTCAAATCCGACCGGAAACGAACTTGATTAGTGAAGCTCTATACTTCGAGAAATAATGCGCTATATTCAGGAAACCTTAAATTTTTTTTTGTTAGTGAATAAACCGTCGTAATCTACAATTATAAAGCTTTCAGAAAATATATACTTTTGTTGGGTTTGCATCAACCGTCCGACCGTAAAGCGGCGCCAAAGAATGATGGTCATTTGGGGTACACTGATACCTTAATCAGGCAATGTTGCAGAAGCTGGGGACTTCGTCAAGGCCAATTAACATCATCATATCTTTCAGTTATTTGCCAACTAAAGAAGTATATATTATTGTATCAATTTAGATAAGACAAGGAGACCTCTAGAAAAAAAGATTTAGACTTGTAGGGGAGGCTGGCTCAACTGATCATGAAGCCTATCCAATCATTTGTACCACCAAGGCTACTTGCAATAATTGCAAGTGTTTTTGGTGGGCTCTATTCCTTGTTTGTCCTTGGAAACATTTAAACTGGTGCATTGATCCAGGTACCTTTATTGCTTTGGGCAGTGTGATGTCTGGAATCTGGGCTGAGTGGTAAAAACTCAAGTGCTGACCAAGGTCATTGCACGTCATTCTCAGGTACTTAAGCCTCTGAACTATCTAATGCCCCAAACATATTCCATCCAATACATCTCTTGATTTTATGTTACTTAAAATTACTTGCACAAAATTCTTTAAAGCAAGAATTTATTTAAAGCAAGAATGAATGCGAGTACAAATAAATAAAGATTGATTGTTGTTGATTGTAAAGACTGTGGTCGAAGTATGGAATTTCTTCTTAGGTGACACATCACACATGTTCATGGCAAGTAATTCAATTTGCACTTTGAAACAATTTCTTTTTGTACCAGTACAGAATATATTAAACTAGTACAAAATGTTTGCAACTTTTCTGAAAACATAATGCAAATAAATTTCATTTCCAGTTTAATTCGAGTTTTGTAGGCTAAAATTTATACACAAGCTATGTTTCAGCAAAGTGTCCAAACTTTTTGTCGCAAATTTGTCTAAAGTGAGATAAAAAATGTTCGAAAGTTGCATCAGAAATAAACATCCATACATTTTTCAAGTAATGTAAACTATGATGTGTTTCAGCTCTGGTGACCTGTGTGCCTGGCTCTTCTATACACCTACTTGTTTTTGTAAAGCATAAGAGCATGAAAACCAGTCAGGCCAATGGACAGAGGTGGAGTCACCTCTTTTCCTTCTACCAGCTTGTATCTTGGAGAGAGAGTAAAGAAAAATTTTCTACTATGTCTTTTAATAGAGAGCCATCAGTAAGAAGGTTTGTAGATATATGAGCAATTAAATTTCAATTGAAACAACAAAAAATGTAGACCAGTTAGCTATTTACAAGCATTCATGTATATGGCAGCGGAATTGAACTAGGGGTTGCCACAAAACAGAAGCTAGTGGTGCTCCAGCTAGTGGTCAGAACAGGACTCATGATTAGGACTCAGTTTGAACGCTGCAAGATTAGATTACACATTCAGGACATTACTAGTTAGCAAGTTATATAATTTTATATGAAACCACTACATATTAAACAACTGTGTGGATGTAACAGTACGCTGACAATTATCCCACAGTTGATAGTTGGATAATGCTGTCTGATCACATGTAGAAGGGAAATGGTTAAGTTAGGATACTGTAACAATTTTGTTTCTGCTGTGATGTTGTCACAAGAGTCCGGAGGATTGAAGTCCAGTTGGCCAAAGTAAACACCACTTCCTACAAAATAAAGAGTACCTGGATCAATGCACCAGTTTAAATGTTTCCAGGACAAACAAGGAATAGAGCCCACCAAAAACACTTGCAATTATTGCAAGTAGCCTTGGTGGTACAAATGATTGGATAGGCTTCATGATCAGTTGAGCCAGCCTCCCCTACAAGTCTAAATCTTTTTTTCTAGAGGTCTCCTTGTCTTATCTAAATTGATACAATAATATATACTTCTTTAGTTGGCAAATAACTGAAAGATATGATGATGTTAATTGGCCTTGACGAAGTCCCCAGCTTCTGCAACATTGCCTGATTAAGGTATCAGTGTACCCCAAATGACCATCATTCTTTGGCGCCGCTTTACGGTCGGACGGTTGATGCAAACCCAACAAAAGTATATATTTTCTGAAAGCTTTATAATTGTAGATTACGACGGTTTATTCACTAACAAAAAAAAATTTAAGGTTTCCTGAATATAGCGCATTATTTCTCGAAGTATAGAGCTTCACTAATCAAGTTCGTTTCCGGTCGGATTTGAGCGGGAGAACGCGATTAATATCGCTATGTCTTCTTGACACCTTTCTCTAAAAAACGGTGTCGATAAATTTTGATTACTTGTCTGGTTTATTTCTGACACGCAGTTTAAACTTTGAAAGGTTAAAAAACATGCATTCTCTTCACTAAAATAGTCATAACTTTTGAGAGAAATTCTCCGACACCGTTTTTTTGCCCGATTATCGGACAACGTTCTCTCCAAATTTCAGCGAAAAACGTTGAAAATTCGCCGGAAACGAACTCAAAATGTGCGCTTCACTCGCTGAAATTTTCGTTTCGAGATATGAAGGAAAATATACTTTAGGATGTTCTTCCGGTGCAATGAGATAATTACATAACATGTCAGAAAATTAATGACCCGTTGATGGATCAAGTGAAGGATTATTTTACTTTAACAATAGAGCTTATATTACCAGGTGGGAAATATCCTTTGCAAGATCTGATTTCCGCCGCTCGCGCAACACGGTTAGTAAGGACTGAATAATTTTCGTTCAAATTTTCTTTTTCTACTTTTTAAAAGCCCTAGCTAATGTGATTCACATTCCTTCTAACGAAACAGCTTGAGAGATGCCGAACACAGGGAAAAAGCGTTTGCGTAAACGAGGGAAATGAACCTTCGGGGACGTATGCATGCAGATATCAATCAAGAAGTTACAACTTCCAACGGCGAAAACGCTTAGAAACTTATGATCAGAGAAATGCACAGTCCTCGACAGGGCAATCCTCGTTTTGACAGGACACGTTCCAACATGAACCAAGCCTGGATCTTCCAGAAACATTCTCCAAGAAAGTCACATCTGCTTGACAAAACCGACAAGAAACTGATTTCAAGAGATTTTCTTGCAGGCGATCGTCGGCAACAGTTGTTCGAGCAACCAACTTTTGCCATGATTCTTGTGAGTCCGGTTATGCGGGTTCGCTTTTGCCTAAAGGTATAGTTCTCCCATCGATTTTGTTCTTGATCACTAGCCGCAAACACATCAGCTCGATCCTTAACGAATGTAATTGAACCCTTTTTCCTCTTTGAAGGTTTCTTGAGAACTTCGCACTAGCAAAAAGACAAGAACGTTTGCATTTTTTCTTCGATGACATGGGATAGGTATAGGCTATCAAAGTTATAGTCTACAAATTATAAAACACTCGAAGTAGCACATCAACGACCCATATCTTAAACACAAACGTGTAAAAAGCGAACAACATCACGTCTGTCACGCGAGCTTAAAATGCAATTTTACTCTCCTGACAAAGTGTTGACAGGGTGTTGACAGCTATCAATTAGAGATAATTAATGGAAAGAAACGTTTTTCATTAATAACTTTGCTTACAATTAATCTTTTTTCATAGAATTTTCTTTAAATGAAAGATTGCAATAACATCTATCTGAAAAAGCGAAAAACAATTTTTTTGAAAAATGATCAAATTTGGGGTACACTGATACCTTAAGATTAGTGGGTACTGTCCATATCATATTAGCCCATTATAAAATAATAAAACCCTCCAGACTCTCCATCCCATCCTTTATAACACCAGGTTACTCCAATGATACCCAAGCAAATTTTAGCAGGGGTGTCACTGTTGTACATAGGTGGAAAATATGGTATTAGCCCATCATGTCTTTCTTGGCATGTACTCTCCAACTGACAGCAAAAAAAAATTTCAGTAGCAAGGGAGAAGTTTGCCAATCTAACAATGAATGCCTTGCAAGTCTCCCTCACAAGTCACCTATAGCTTACTAGTCAGTGGAGCATTCAACTGGTACATAAAGGCTCATCAGTCATGATAGGTTTAACTCCCAGAACTTAAGGAAAACTTGAATCCAGTTGTCCTTGAGACAAGTAGCTACCAAATTTAACTTTTCCTAGGCAAGTCTTAGTTTGCTTTTTTAATAATGTAGCTGGCACATGACCTGCTTAACCTCTTGCCCATCAGGCAAGTGAAAATAAAAAGTTAGATAGTTGACCAAAAGGAAAATCTAGAGTTTGTCCAGGATGTCTGGATGGCACTTTTTTTCCAGCCATGGACTCCTTTTTGGTTAACTATTAATAATGGTTTTTTTTTCCAAATAAAGTGTGTTATTAACTAATTAAAATCTTCCCTAACTTCCCATATTATGTTAAAATACACACACCACATGTACTAATTTTTATAATCACATTGATCAACAGGTTTTTTACAACAGACCTGTAAGCCATGCAAAAGATCTTGGTAGACCTCTGACTTTAGGGTAAAACAATGCTAGCTCACTAGAATCCAAAGGACCTGGCATCTGAAGGAAAGGTGCTATAAAAAAATAAAATAAACATGAAAGTCATTCATGCCAGCCAAGTTCAAACACCTGGTAGGTAAGCCAAAGAAAAGGGCTTAGTAGAATTAAAGAAAGAATGATTCAAAGAGGAGCTGATAGACAAGAATGATAAAAGAGAGTGCTGATCAGAAATATATGTACTGTAAAATGTTATCAAGTGAGGAATGAAAGACACTGTAGGACAGAAAGAAAGACAAAAAGAGGGAGAGAAGAAAGAAAGGGGCTGATAGAGGGACAAATAGAAGGATGAATGAATAGATGGGCAGACAAACGGGCATAAGGACCAACAACAAGAAAAGAGGAAGGAAAAAGGAAGAAAGGAAGGTAGAAGAAGATAGAGAGAAAAATGGAGCAAGGAAAATGATTAAGAATTAGACAGCAAAAGAAGAATGGAACAAGACACATAAAGAAAGAAAGGAGGGAGGAAGGAAGGAAGGGAAGACAACAACAAGCCACAAGAACTGGAAAGGGTATGAATAAACAGAAGTACTGTATGTGGATATAAATTAACAGAGTTCCAAACGTTCTCAAGTTGTTCAATACTCAGAAAAAGAATTTTCTGAGCCCCCGCAGGAGTTGAACCCATGACCCTCTAGAATACTGGTTGGGTGCTTGAGCCTTGCAGTATAACAGGACACCTGTCACACATAACTATAAGAACCTACAGTGTAGTATATAACCTTGCTCACCATGAGTCTCCCATAGCTCAGTGATTAAAGCATCCAACCGTATTCTGGAAGCTAGGTCATGGGTTCAAAACCCATTGGGTGCCGAGAAAATTCTTTTACTGAGAACACTTCTCCATTATTTTACACTTTATACAAGTCACCAATCCACTTATCATTTACTTACTTGGATGTTACCAGTAATTAAATTATTCTTAGTAGCAACGTTAACATGCAAGGTGAGTACAGAACTTAGATACGAATTTTGAGTCAGTACCTGGGTTATTTTCGTAATCTGCAAACAATGGCTGAAAATCCAGCAAGTCTGTGCCTGATGCATCACCAATAAACTGATACATACGACTGTACAAGACAAATTTAAACATAAAATTATTTTTGATTTCAACATTTGATTGTTTGTAACTCACTCACACATCATTCTACCCATAAAGAAATGATTCCACCATAGTTACTGCAGCTGCGACTTTCCTCAAGATTATTTTTAAAATGTTAGCTAAGAACTGAATCAACTTTTATTAGTATATCAAAACCTTACTAGCTAAATAAAATGGTAACTTAATGCATAAGATAAATTCTGCTTGGAACATTTTCACCAAAAAGTGTTCATGATAGATTGCTGTACCTCAGTGTTGACACCATGATGAAATATCTCCTATCAGATTTTGGAGTTGCAGGAAATTTCTCAAACATGATTCCATAGATTGACTCTTCTGGATCACCACTAGAGTTCACACTGTACAACTGAAATACAACAAAACTAAAATGCTACACTGTACAGAACATTTACATATCTAAAACACCACCTGGCAACCTTCAGAAACTTTGTTGCCCTAACTGTATTGCCTTGATTTTAAGCACCTGCAATGGGGGCTTATCTTATTTCATATTGCTGTTACCTAAAGTAGTCAATCTCCATGCCTAAACCAACTTTATTTATATAACATGTTTTTTTCATCAAAAACTTTGATCAAGTAATTCCACTTTTTCCTAACCTTTAATTTTAAGAACAGATGTGAGTTTATATTAATAATTTATTATGATGGAAGCACTATTAATTCTTTGAGGCCAGGAGATAATTAAGCGATCCGACGAACTGCAATCCTGTGCCCTGTCTATCTGTAACATGAAGCAAATAAAAGGGAAGGACTGTCACTGAGGGACTACACCTCCCAGACATTGACCCCTCTACCTAAGTTCTTAGTCACCTAATACCAACCATAAAAAATCTTTTTTGGGGGGAATTATATAAACATGACGGAACAGGTAAATAAGATCACTGAGAAAATAGTAAGCACCAAGTACACAAGTAGGTGTTATGGGTTGTGGCCCATATTGAGAGCCCCACCCAACATCACGTTGCCAAAACACCAAGAACTGGATGAGGGACAGCACTTCAAATCAATTTATGCCCAATACATCTCCATTAATCAAATAATGTGTGTTCACAAGGTATAAATCAACTTTTGTTATCTAAATATCACATAATATTTCTCTGGCTAACCTGCTTCCAAAATCTTTCCAGACCACTTTGAAAAAATTTCTCCTCTGGTTCCACTTCTGTTTCAAATATCAGACCTTGAAATCCAATGGTCAAGAATTTATTTTGCTACTCATAGCCTCAGAACAGAATAATGATACAAGACAAATTGTGTAATAATGGCTATGCATTTCCTGTAAGCTATTGATAAGCACTCTTGACTAAAGGCCTAATTAAAAAGAACTTCTATCTTTCCTTGGACTAACACTTTTCACCAAATAACAAAAATGCTTTAGATGTAATAAATGTACACAAACTACCTTGGAGGCCCCTGATATAAATAAATTACTTTTGAAAAATGCTGTCAGTTAGTCGATGAATTCTTGTTTGCAATTCTTGATTTCAGATTATAATGTGTGATTACAAGGTTGACTGATGCAACAAACCTTTGGTTGTTCCCAGAAGAATAGTCTGGGTAGAACTCTCTGTCAGTTTGGATTTATTCCAAGCAATGGCATTAATAAGATGTCCCTATAAATAATAAAATAACAGTTATGACAATAAATTATATTAAGTATTATATATTAGGGAGCTTTAGATTGGACTACGAGTGCGAGATTGACTACGAGTACGACTTTTCAATTCTAGTTTTCAGGCTTCACATTATTAAAACACATACCCATTTCATCCCATGAGCTACTCTCTCTACCTAAAACCAACATGAAGAAGGAGGGCTCCGGAAATGTCACTGGTTCGAAATTCGAAAGTCGTACTCGTACTGAAACTCGTACTCGTAGTCCAATCTAAAGCTCCCTAATGTTGCGACCACCTCTTTTATGCAACCACCTCTCCTCAACCACTCCTCAACCACTTTTAGGACTAAAACTTTCTTTGTTTTTAACCTCCCATAAGTGATCACCAGATAGATAATAGAGTGTAAAATATTGGATAAAGTGTTGTAACATTATCCCATTCCTGGGTAGTTCAAGAGATGGAAATTTCCCAATAGGAAATACTTTATTCTTCTCAAATTGACTTTAAATGTGAATAAAACAATTAAAACATGTATTAACTCCCTGCAGTTGCCACATGACAGTCCAAATACCTACTGTATGGTCTAAGCTTATAAGCAACCACCTCCATAAAGTGCCTATGAAGTAAAAAATGATTGCTGCTTATTTGAAAGGCCTTTGTAAGTATAGAAGAATGGTATTTTTCTTTTTAAAATATCTTTCTTTTGTTTTAGAGATAATATTTATGTTTTTGTGAGTAAAGTGATCGCGTCATAGGTGGTTTTCACAGTAAAAACAGTACAACACTCAATCAAGAATATCTCTAGAAATATTTAAGTGGTGTTCTTCAAACTTGGCATCAGGACACAAAAGAAGCAAAATGACACTTGCTGTGTCGTTGCCATGACAACAGTTATGCCACTGGTCCTGTTTTAATTAAGACTAAAATAACCAGATTTTATCCTAAACAAGGATCATCCACTCACAACAATCTAATGGGGATAGTTAAGGCAATACATGTACATGTATGAGAAGCATTTGTGTGCAGAGCTAGACCCTCTGTCCCACTTTAAAAGATTGCAAATGGGGATATTAATTGGTTTTTCACAGAAAGAGACTGGAGCTGAGAGTGTTGCCATGGCAACAACATAGCAGGTGTCATTCTGTTTCTTTTGTGATGTACGTTTCTGGTGCCAAGTTTGACGAACACTACTCCAATATTTCTGGAGATATTCTTGATTGAGTGTTGTACTGTTTTAGCGGAACCACCTGCATGCACATGATATCATCAACACTTTACTCATTTGCATAATACAAAACATAAATATCTCCACAAAGAAAAAAGATATTCTCAAAGGAAAATGCCATTCTTCTTTAATTTGAAAAGCCTTTCAAATAAGCAGCAATTATTTTTTGTTTCATAGGCACTTTACGTGACCACCAAGGCTTGACATTTTGGGTGGTCGCTTACGGGAGGTTTGACTGTATAAATAATTGAAAACTTTAGAGGTAACTCATGAAAGAAAAACAGACTGAAGAAAAATAATTGAAGTTGAAAAACTGTTTTCTTTAGAACAGGTACCTTCATCTTTGCCAATGGTTTGGGTTTCTTGGAATTTCTAGCTAAATAAAAAGATTCTTGGGATTTCATGCAGACAATGAGATGCCTAGCTGTGGGGTCCATGAAGATGCGATGGATGGAGTCGTCAACTCGTTTGGTTACATCAACACCTGAGTATATTAAAAGAGCTGTCATGTATACTTTAACACTGACTTGCACAAAAATGTTATTAAGACGGAATCCGCCAGACGTTGGAGTAACAAGTGGACAAAAATCTTGTACCAAGATTATTTACATTGTATTGCAAACTTCTGTAGGGCTCTTTTAAATATCTTCTCAAAACAATTCATTTCTAGCAACACCAAACGTCGAAAACGAATGTTGAACTTCGTATGAAACGCTTAAAAGTTTTGGTGAAATGAAACTGATGATGGAATTTTGCCTGTGTTTCCACAAAATCACTGGACTTTGAAATTTATTTTCTCTCGTTCCCGTGGGAAATTGTATTTCGGAGTTATTTCAGGCAATTATTTATGTATTTAGCTTTAAAAAAATGTAAAAATGACTGTAAAATATTTAAAATTACTCTGGTACAGATTTTTGTCCACTAAAACCTGAAATTGCTCCATGTTCTATCGGATTTCGTCTTAAATTCTTTAATGAGTCAATGACAAAAGGCACTAGTTTTGTACAATATTTTTGCCTACTTACGATCTATTTCACTGGGGTTTGACAAGTCTAGCCTCATTAAGACATTATTGCTCAGAGCTATGGCCACCATGTTGTTGCAGACCACAACATCCACAATTGTGCTTGGAGGTCTGAAAATATAAATAATTCTAGTCAGTTTGATCCAGAGTGCTACTGAAGCTAAAGTCTGAACTCCAGTTTGACCTGAATAATACAATGGTAAGGTAAAGGTAAAGTCTGCATTCGGGCCAAGTGGCCCACCAAGCCGGAGCTTATCCCGGTTTCTGTAGCATGAAGCGACTAGGAGTATTTCTCCTCCCCCTGGATGGGATGCTAGTCCATCACAGGGTTACCCCCCAGAATTAAATTCGCCGATACCCATTTATACACCTGGGTGGAGAGAGGCACCGTGAGAGTTAAGTGTCTTGCCCAAGAACACAACACAATCTCCCTGGCCAGGGCTCGAACCCAGGGCGCTCGCTCCGGAGTCGAGCGCGCTAACCATGAGGCCACCGCGCTGCGGGAGGTGCGGAATAATACAATACAATACAATAATTATATTAACTCTCCCAAAGGGCTATTCTGAGTTAATTTACTACCGTAGAGTTCCCATAGTAGCGACCCTCGTTACTTTCAGAATTAGCAGCCTTTGGGGGTGGTAACTTTAGGGGGGTTGTAACTTTAGGGGGGCTGTTACTCTCGGGGTGTCGTTACTTTAGGGGAACAAAAATCATTTACAAATAGAGCTGGAGTAAGTTTTTTTGTTCAAAATTTAATCGAACAATATAAAATTAAAAAAGAACATTTTGTTTGCATTCCACATGTATAGATTGTGTTTCATAAAAAGAAGGTAACAATGATAAATACTGACGGCAATACTGTAATAAAATACCCTAAATCAACTACCACATGGGTGAATCAGCTGATATAGAGGAGATCGAGTTCTTCACTGACTCAGACGAGGAAATCTAAACTGCTTCGATCGTACTGCATGACGCACTGCTGCGTTTTGTATCTCAGTGTCATTTAATTGGAACAAAGATGTTCATGTTAATGATAATCAATGAAAACTACATAGAGTTTTTAATATCAATTTGAAGAAATGTTCCTGTTGTTAATACGAAATTATACCGGTTCACATTCTTACATCACTACATCAGTGAACTGTTCCCCTTATCGTAAATTAAAGTGCCTTATCCTGAATGTATAACGGTATCGTACATTAAAATTTTGACTGTTGATTGACAAATTAAAGGTATACGGAGTACAATTTAAAAAAAACTTGGTCTCGCTACTTTTGGAAGTGGGGAGGGGGGGTCACAACTTTCGGGAGATCACTACTTTCGGGGGGCTGCTTCTTTTTTTTTTTTTGGGGGGGGGGGGGTCCCTACGTTCGGGATTTACTAGCAGCCACAAAAAAATTGACGTTCATTTCGGGGGGGTTGCTACTTTCGGGGGGTCATTACTATCGGAACTTTACGGTAATGTTAAAAAGCAGGGATAAGTAGTTCCAATTAATAATGTTCCGATTAGCCAGAGAAACTTTCAGATTGGCCCAAGTAATGCTCGGTTTAGCCTGAATTCCAGGTAACCTGTTTACACTATTTACTGTAGCTCTGGAAAATGCACATGGTAACACTATACACTTAAAAAGTCTGCAATCTGTTGTCTGCATTTTATTTGTGGTCTGCAGTCTGCAATTATAGTACCCTCAGTCTGCCTTTTATGACCAGTCTGCAGTTCGTCGCAGTTACACTGCATACTAGATACATTAATTTTTTATTGTTGCTCTCTAAAATGGGTTTTTCAGTACCAATGTTACAAATTATAAATTTACTAGATTAGTATTTAAATTTAAATAATTGAAATAAATAAAATTAATTAATAAACAAATAAATTAGTTTGCATTAGCAAAATACTCCCTTGCAATCCTAAGTTTAAATACATCCAAGCTTGAATATTAATGCCTAGACCATTCCAAATTTTAACGCCTCTGTAAGCAAAGCAACATTGACCAACGACAACAACAGCTTTATTTACATGTATCCCTTTATTTTTTTATAAATTAAATTACATAATAGTAATTAAAATAATAAGTAAATTAACCCATTGACTCCTGGAACTTTTTGCCAAAAATGCATTTTTTTGGACATTTTGGTGGTTTTGAGGCTAGATCTCGGCCAAATTAGCTTTAATCTGGTCGAAAATGCACTTGTAGCACCACAGCTAGTCCTTCTTGCCACTAAAATGACGTTTTACGAACTTTGGGCCCGTGCTTGCGCAGAAATCAAAATTTTGAGATAGTTTTTGGATGAGAAGGTGGCCTACGTCTTTAGGCTTTTCGATTTTTGATGTTGTTTTTTTTCCTTTCCTTTTTCTCCTTTTCTTTTCTTTTCGCTGCAGGGATTGACCTTTTACTGGGCTTGCTTGCAGTTAAAAAAACTTCTAAGAAAGAGTCATCGAAGCCGCCAATTTTTACCGTGGAGCAGTTAGGTGTAGCGGCAGTAAATTTTGCTCTGAGTTTTTCACTCATCTTTTTGAGCATTTCTGTGCATATCTCAGGCTCCATTAAGCCGATCACTCTGATCTAGGCATCATTGGAAAGATCTTTTCCTCCTGCAGACGTTGAGTATAGATGATGCCAGTTTTGGTCAAAAATGATGTCAGAAGTGGAAGAAAGGCCAAGGTTTGTCATGGGCGGTTACGGGCGGCACAGGCGTCAATGGGTTAAAATAAGCATAACTGACAACCTGAAATAACCGGAAACCTGACCTGAGTTGATAAGCGACAAAATGAAGTTATACAATAATGTATGCAGCCTACACTGCC
>JAHPZR010022433.1:2500-18414 GCA_019787425.1 Platygyra sinensis
TCTTTAAATTTCGGAATATGCCATTTTTCTCAGTTCACTAGAAAAGAATAATCTACAAACTTATTTCAGAAAACTTGACATAACCATAGTAGCTCAAAATTACAATTTTGTTAAAAAATATAGAATTCCATGAAGAATGTTTTTTTATAAATATATGCGTAACATGTAAAATGGCCTCGTCATCTAAAGAGAAAATAAAGCAATTCAATTTTAAAATCTGCAATAATCACGGAGAGACCCCCCGAGAGAGATCGTGCATGCAATACAGAGAAATGAACATAAACTTAGCAACCGCGATTTCTTATTGAGGCGCACTGATTTCTTACAAGTAGACGTTAACATATAGCAAGGGTAAGAGAGCGATTGAGTCTGATGCGATTCACTGATCCGTCTAATGAGTCGGTAGATGTATAACACAGGCATTACAAAGAAAACTAATTATATAATCTGTTAATTGTCGTAAAATATTAAACTACAGGATTATCCATTAGTCCATGTTGCCTTCCCAAGGCAGAGTGATAAAATGGTGCGTTTTTAAAACACATTGAAGTCAGGATTACTCGAATTAGAGAAAAGGGAAACCAACGCAGTATAGTATGCAGCAATTCTGAAGTCGAAGACAGTAACAAATTTCTAAATACTTACGAATGGGAAAAGTTCCATGCTTACTCAAACGCGGCCTTTGTTGCTAGTCACAGAACATCAAATATTCTTCACTTACCAATCAAAAGGTCCCAGGAGGGCTTAACGAGAAGAAACAGTGCCAACTTAACAAGGTTCCCAAAGACACGAATGACAAAATAATGCGCGTTGAAGGTCAAAGTGTTTGGGTTACCGCGATACGAGCACAACACAACCGTTAAGACATTCATGGAATGTCAACTTGCGTGTTAATAATTCCTGCTTATTGATATTACGCCCGATTTGAAAACAAAAGGTCAGCGGGTTTATTGGCCGTATGAAAACAATTTTTACGGCAAACATGCAAGATTTAAGAGCTTTTATTGTGAAGTCACGTTATTACAAGAGCTAAGGTGGTTTGCCATTTCCGTTTGCCTCCGTTTCAGAACGAGTCCTCGTGCGAGATTGCATGAAAATAGACGGTTCAGTGAACACAGTTGTTATATTCCCAAATTAAAACGCAATTTGAAAATGTTCTCTAGCGTACTCTTTCGGGTTTTTAAGCCAAGTATTTTATCGTGTTAAGAGAAAATGGCGAACGAAAATATTAGGACCGTACCTTGCTAAGCCCAGCCTGTTTTTTTTTTTCAAAATCACACCTCCAGGCCCCGTATATAGCCTGAACACGATTGGTTTTGGTGTTTCTCTCCAACGAGTCAACAGTGAAAGTCACAAAATTCTCAAGTTTATCCTTCTTTTCGGTACGTATATATCTTGGCTCCAAGTGGGATCAGTGAATGTTTTTAATTTAGTTAATTCGTGCATTTTGTTGCCACGCTTCCTACTAAGATCTACTAACCACTCCACTACACAAACACACATAACCCTCACTTTGTTCTGACAACGACAGACGCTCGAAACAGCAGCTGCACAAACTCGCCACGGCAGTTAACAGCCACTTTTTGTCCCGGCAAAACGCACATACGTTTCTTTGGAAATACAGTTAATACATTATTGTTATTCTCGTATGTACTGGCTGAAATTCATTTATTTTTAAATTATATACCTGCATTTTCAATACTCATTAGAGCGGGATTTTACTTGAAGGCTGTTTTGACGTCGCTCAACGTGGCTTTTGTGCCAACTGTCTCGTTCACGTTTCAATCAACGCCAAATCCCTTCACTTAGAACATTAAGTTATGTTTTGCGGTTTTGTGTAAATTTTTGGGCATTTTGGGAAAGAGATATTTCTTCTTAAAGGATAGGTTAAATTGAGGAAAATATGAAATGTTAAAGATTTGAAGGATTTGGAAAATTGAAATTTGAAGTGAAGAATTAATAGACGGATACTACAGTCCCCTCCAAAACTGGAGCTCTCTTTTGAGAGGGTCTTAACAATTCCCTTTTAAAACTACTTCAAATTTCACTCCTATTCAGGTAGAATCCCCCCTTAAGAACAGTTGTATAGAAGTGCAATAAACCATGTCTGCTCAGTGACCTGGCCTTTGAATAGCAGCGAGGCTGCTGGTGACTTTGTTTTGATTAAGACCTCAACGTTTTTGTTGTGTAAATCAATTTGTTCTTAGTTTTAGTCGAATTTACATTCGAATGAGAAAAGCAGAGAGGTCTTTATCAATGCGAGGTCACCTCTTGCCTCGCTTGCAGTCATAGGCCAGGTAACTAAGCACACCTGTGAAATGGCCTATTGTTATATACACCAGCTATATACACCTAATTGCAATAACGTTGTCACAGAAAAAAGCAAAAAGCAAAGAGTCAAATAGGAATTAACCAAATTTAAATTTCCATTGTTCTTAGATACTGTATATGAATGAAAAAAAAAACCAGTTTTTATTCATGTCATTCATTTACATTATATTTTTCATTCATGTACAGTGTCTGAGAACAATGAAAATTTAAATTTGGCTAATTAATTCCTATGTGGCTTTTTGCTTTTTTCTATGACAACGTTATTGCAATTAGGTGTATCTGCTAAGACGTCACTCATTTAGACCAGTCATTACAAATTTTCACGAGCCGTTGACGATCGTATTATCAGCGTTCCATTGTAATTGTTTCTCATACCGATCAAGTAAACAGTACAAAAACAAGAAGCATTTTCTTCACTTGCATGTATTTATTATTTACACATAAAAATATAAGAAGCAATTCATGCTATTGCCTTTTTACATAATACTTAACAAATCTGACAACTAATTCTGTTGTCACGCACAAATCTATCAATAATTGTTACATCGTTATACAAATGCCTTATTACATGCGTTATAATTCATACAACTTCCACGACCAAGACAAAAAAATATAGAAACAAGTTATCTAACTGGCAACTTACTTATTTATAGTCCTAAGAAGACTACAATGCACGCGTAATTCGTCAAAAACAATACAAAATACTACACAACTTTAATTAAGTCTTGATGTGGCCAGCGGGGCGTTCAATAAGGAGATTTCCTAAGCCCAGTAATACGAGTCCAGAAGTCGATCATTGTCTCTAATTCACTTCATTGGAGGATTGAAGGTAATTTTGTATTCTCTTTATTTGCGACAACTCCTCTGTCTAATTAACACAACATACTTCGATCGATTCCTGCTCTTCTGGGGATCTGAAAATTTTCATTTTCAGTAATTAATTTATAACTTTTCCTGCATATGTCAAAACGTAATTTGACTCAATAGATACTAATTCTTAATTCTAGAACTTCATTTAGTTGGAGCCGAAACTCTTTGTTGACACAGAATAACTACAAACAAGATAAATTAGTGAATTAAAACCATACAGTTTCCTTGCACTGTGAAGAATTCACCATAACCAGATTCTTTTAGGTTTACCTGAAATGTTTCTTGCCTTGCGTATCGACCGACCCGAGCTATGCCATAAGTTATTTATGTGAAGTGCATATCGGGCGGACGCAACAACGCACAAAAAGAAAACTCCAGGAAGAGGCTTCCTTTTGAACACAGACAAAACCAGCTGAGTTGTTAGCAGTGTCTTTATATACTGAATAGCGTCATAGCGAATCAACAGCTCGCGTGGCATTCGATAAGGCAAACAAACAGTTACTGTTCAAATTGCCAATTTGAAGACACCTACAGTTTATACAGAAATCTGACGTGAAAGTCATTTTAACGAATTTTCTTGTACCACTTAAATGAAGTACTCTCAAAAGTGTCTACATGTTATAGGCCACGTAAATAGGATCCATTGATCCCCTAGGAACCCGTCCCTCAAATGCATTCGTTGCTTCTCTCCACGAGAATTGATAGGCACTACACCAGGGTCTACCACCACTACCACCCCCACGATCAGTTGTTGTTCATTTAACACCGATGACGTCACAAGGGGAACGACGTCAAGTGCCTCGCTTTCCTCCGCGTCAAGCTCCACTACAACCACAAGGAGGTTAGTCCATGTGACACCGCACTAGGGAGGGAGGGAGAGGAAAGAAAAACAAACATAAATTATTCAACTCGTTGCAACTGCGAGGTACGGCATAACCTCTGGTTTTCATATGGTTTGCATTTTTTTCTTCACTTTCACAGAGCTTTCACTCACGTGAAAAAGTAGCCATGCACATTTACTAGAACAAAAGAAAAACAGTTTACATAAGAAAAGAGTTTAAGTCACACAGGGTTGGTTTGGACACCAACATGGTTGACGTTATATTGATGGCAGGCTACCATGACGTCACGTGAACACACTCTACAAAACACCTGCGTAAATTTCACGTGATACAAAATAACGACTGCAAGGGTTGGTTGTTTTTATTCCAAATCATCGTTAGCCTGGCCGTAACGTATCTTGTATCTTCAGTCAGTTCTTTTTCTGCTGAAGCAAAATCCAGAGCCATACACATCAAACGAACTCCCTCCAGGCTCATCGTATGTTCAAGCATGTCAACATTGTGCTCTTAAATGCTTAAAAGTTTGTCACTGAAATGCTAAAAGTTGCTAAGAATTGCCAACTAGAGCAAAATTTCAAAATTTGCTGCCTAAATTTCTTGAAGCTCTATTTTGTTCTTCGCGATAACAGCTAACATCGCTCAAATACCTTGAAATTTTAGCTTACAGAGTTGCCTCGAAATATGGGGAAATTTAAGAAGACTCTTAAGTCCAATGGAGGAAAACAATTGATTCATTTGACGTCTTGCCGAACGTTGTCAGGTACAGGTGGTGTGTTCAAACTTCAAGAGGGTGATAACCATTCAAAGAAATCGCATAATCGCAGTTTTCTATGAAATCGTCGACTTCTTAGTATTTGATAAGTCTCTAACCATATTTCGCTCAAAAGTTGCTCAGAAAAGCAAACTTGCTCGTGGTTCCCAGAACAGCAAAACGCTGCTACAAACACCAAAGTTGCTGAGCACAATCGGATCTAGCCTACTCATGTATTTTTTTTTCTCGCCAAGAAAGTTCACCAGGCCACAAGGCCGCCCTCACGCTCTCGGGATTGAAGTGTGGGGAGGGAGGTGGAGATGAGAAAAGCGGAAGGGAGGGGTGGTAAGCACTAACCTTTCGCAGATTGCTCGGTGACATCTCGTGACTGTGTTCTCGATGTCTACTGGGTGATACCGCATACCACGTAGTATCATGGTCTCCTCTAGCGGGCCAACCACAAATAACGCATCATGCCCGCAGCTGTGGAAAACAAACGACATCGTTATGAGCGACAGAAGCTGTTGAACTGCCAATAAGCAGCCAGCCATAAACAGCACAATAAACCTAGTCCTCGTGCAGCCACGGCAGTGATTGCAGGGGACCACGCACGCGCACCCTAATTATTACTCGAGCGCTCGTTAGGCGGGGGTACACAGTGAATAGGAGTGAATTTGAAGTAATATTAAAAGGGAATTATTAAGAGTACAATGGGTTGGAAACACTACCGTCAGTTGACCCCCTGCACAACCTCCCCCCCCCCCCCCCTCCAAAAAAAAAAAAAAAGAATAGAAAAAAAAGAGAGCCCCAGGTTTGGTAGGGGACTGTTTTGGTGTCCCATCTACGACTTCTTCACTTCAACTTTCAGAAAAAAGAAAATTTGTCAGATCCATCAATTTTCCACATTTTATTATTTTCATTCCAATTTAACCTATCCTTTTGAGAAGAATTATCACTTTGCCCAAATGCCAAACAATTTACACAAAACCGCCAAACAGTGGTTTATGGTTAGAAGCATAGAGAGTTTAGCGTCGGCTTGCAACGTTGCCGAGATATGTGGTCAGACCACCGCGTGTTAAGCGAACGTCAAAACAGCCTTCACGTGTATCCCCCCCCTAATGTAAACCTTAACAGAAGCTTTGTCGCTTCATGATCTTGCCGGGAATTTTCAGAACTCTTCTTTGTTCCAGATACTGCTACTTTGCCAGATCATAATTTTGCATTTTCTTCGCTAAGAAACGCACGTGGGGCCATTAAATGAGCGCCTGATTTCTCGTGATCGATCTAAGAATTTTCTTAATGTTATTTTACTCACTTTTTGTGATGTTTTTGTTACAGGGTGACGCTTGTAGAACGTGGAAGCCCACACAGCTTATGCCTCTTGGAATCCGGCAAGGTAAGAGTGGTTGTCAGTGGTCAATTAAGAAATAAAAACATTTTCTGTTTCGAGTTTAAGAAAAACGACTGGAACTGTGGGAGCTCGATAGGCGAGTGTTTTCACGGCTTTTTTGAGGTTTTCAAATTTGTCATGGGTGTTTCTATTGATCAATTAGATTATGAGCGCGAGATTTCTATCGCGCGATAGTTCACGAGGGTGCAGCCTGAGTTAGAGAAATCAAGAGCGAATAATCTAATTGTTTCAGTATAAATCTACTAGTGGTTCAAAACTTTATCTAAATCCTCTTCACAGACACTTTGAAAAGCAAAGAAACGGCCACCAGTTTGTTAACAAGTGCTCACTGCTACGCTACCCCATAATCTACAACAAAACAGATAATGAGTAGCGTAGCCAATCAGAGAATGCCATTCGTAATAGAACGCTAGTATATTTGTACTAAAACTCGATAGAAACACATAATAAATGTTTTCTATCCTTTAGAAAACATCCCGAAGAAACAGCAAGACACAACTTTTCAGTGTTTCCATCGAGTTATACAAACACGATTTTTAACCAATCAGCGTGCCTATTTTGATTGGGTTATTTTCATATACCAAGTATTGTGCGCACCCTGAATATATAATAATGCCCTATCCATGCTGTTCACTTACTGTCGTCAACAGGTAATAGAATGGGATATATTAAGACCTCCTTGAAAAATAAATCTATTAAGTTTTATGCATTCGCATGCCTTGTCTACTCTAGATTTTCGCCTTGGTGCTCCAAAAGTGGATCAGATTGCTAATCCCAGAAACAAAGGGCCCATGTGCGCCAGACTCGCCATCTGCGGCGAGAGGTACGTTCATGTATAGCTCTCATTGCCCTTCCTCTAACTACGGACAATTATGAGTGTGTGCTAGCTTAGTTTACATAGCCATTATTTTTTCCGTCAAATTTTCCAGATACCTGGGTTTAAACAGCCCGCACAACGGCAGCTGGTTACTTCATGACATGGCCCCCCGAGGAAATATCCCAGTCAGAAGATATCGCCTTTCTAACGCTAGATGTGACCACCGCGGGCGCCTGGGCGGAGGACCAGGAGTAACGCTACGCTCGAACAGGCGGCGGCTATCTGGGCCCCACTGCATCAAAAGAACCGATTTTACTCAGACCGATGGAGGTGGGATGTGTTGTGCTATATGTGCGACTTAGCTTTAAATCAGAAAGGCGGTTTATTTGTCCTAGCTGGTTACAACGTTAAGGTTTACTTAAGGCGGGGATACACGTGATGGCTGTTTGACGTTCGCCTAACACGGCCTGGTCTGACCACATAAATCTCGGGCACGTTGCAAGCCGACGACTAAATCTCTCTGCATTCTTGCCATAAACCACTCTTTGGCGCGTTTCGTGTGCATTTTTTGGGATGATTTTTGGGCATTTTGGGCAAAGTGATATTTTTTGCCCGAAAGGATAGGTTAAATTGGAAGAAAATGTAAAATGTGGAAGATTTGATGGATCTGGGAAATTTTCTTTTTTCTGAAATTTGAAGTGAAGGAGTAGTAGATGGGACACCAAAACAGTCCCCTACCAACCTGGGGCTCTCTTTTTTTTCTTCTTTTTTTTTTTTTTTGGAGGGGGGGGGGGGGGGAGGTGGCAGCGGGTCTACTGACCGGTAGTGTTTCCAACCCCATTTTACTCCTAACAATTCCCTTTTAATATCACTTCAAATTTCACTCCTATTCACGTGTACCCCCGCCTTATACCCGAGCGCTCGAGTTAATTAATTAGGCCGTGCGCCCAGTTGCGTGCGTCCCACTGCAATCACTGCCGTGGCTGCCACGAGGACTAGGTTTGATTGTGCTGTTTATGGCTGGCTGCTTATTGCAGTTCAACAGCTTCTGTCGCTCATAACGATGTCGTTTGTTTTCCACAGCTGCGGCCATGATGCGTTATTTGTGGTTGGCCCGCTAGAGGAGACCATGATACTACGTGGTATGCGGTATCACCCAGTAGACATCGAGAACACAGTCACGAGATGTCACCGAGCAATCTGCGAAAGGTTAGTGCTTACCACCCCTCCCTTCCGCTTTCTCATCTCCACCTCCCTCCCCCACACTTCAATCCCCGAGAGCGTGAGGGCTGCTTGTTGGCCTGGTGAACTTTTCCTTGGCGAGAAAAAAAAATTGATACATGAGTAGGCTAGATCCGATTGTGCTCAGCAACTTTTGGTGTTTTGTAGCAGCGTTTTGCTGTTCTGTGGAACCTCGAGCAAGTTTTGCTTTTCTGAGCAACTTTTGAGCGAAATATGGGTTAGAGTACTTATCAAATACTAAGAAGTCGAAGATTTCATAGAAAACTGCGATTTATGCGATTTCTTTGAATGGTTATCACCCTCTTGAAGTTGAACACACCACCTGTTACCTGACAACGTTCGGCAAGACGTCAAATGAATCAATTGTGTTTCCTCCATTGGACTTAAGAGTCTTCTTAAATTTCCCCATTATTTCGAGAGCAACTCTAGTAAGCTAAAATTTCAAGGTATGAGTTGAGCGAGGTTAGCTGTTATTCGCGACGAACACAAAATAGAGCTTCAAGAAATTTAGGCAAGCAAATTTTGAAATTTTGCTTCTAGGTGGCAAGTTACTTAGCAACTGTTTAGCATTTCAGTGACAAACTTTTTAAGCATTTAAGAGCACAATGTTGACATGCTTGAACATACGATGAGCCTGGAGGGAGTTCGTTTGATGGTATGGCTCTGGATTTTGCTTCAGCAGAAAAAGAACTGACTGAAGATACAAGATACGTTACCGGCCAGGCTAACGATGATTTGGAATAAAAACAACCAACCCTTTGCAGTCGTTATTTTGTATCACGTGAAATTTACGCAGGTGTTTTGTAGAGTGTGTTCACGTGACGTCATGGTAGCCTGCCATCAATATAACGTCAACCATGTTGGTGTCCAAACCAACCCTGTGTGACTTAAACTCTTTTCTTATGTAAACTGTTTTTCTTTTGTTCTAGTAAATGTGCATGGCTACTTTTTCACGTGAGTGAAAGCTCTGTGAAAGTGAAGAAAAAAATGCAAACCATATGAAAACCAGAGTTATCCGTACCTCGCAGTTGCAACGAGTTGAATAATTTATGTTTGTTTTTCTTTCCTCTCCCTCCCTCCCTAGTGCGGTGTCACATGGACTAACCTCCTTGTGGTTGTAGTGGAGCTTGACGCGGAGGAAAGCGAGGCACTTGACGTCGTTCCCCTTGTGACGTCATCGGTGTTAAATGAACAACAACTGATCGTGGGGGTGGTAGTGGTGGTAGACCCTGGTGTAGTGCCTATCAATTCTCGTGGAGAGAAGCAACGAATGCATTTGAGGGACGGGTTCCTAGGGGATCAATTGGATCCTATTTACGTGGCCTATAACATGTAGACACTTTTGAGAGTACTTCATTTAAGTGGTACAAGAAAATTCGTTAAAATGACTTTCACGTCAGATTTCTGTATAAACTGTAGGTGTCTTCAAATTGGCAATTTGAACAGTAACTGTTTGTTTGCCTTATCGAATGCCACGCGAGCTGTTGATTCGCTATGACGCTATTCAGTATATAAAGACACTGCTAACAACTCAGCTGGTTTTGTCTGTGTTCAAAAGGAAGCCTCTTCCTGGAGTTTTCTTTTTGTGCGTTGTTGCGTCCGCCCGATATGCACTTCACATAAATAACTTATGGCATAGCTCGGGTCGGTCGATACGCAAGGCAAGAAACATTTCAGGTAAACCTAAAAGAATCTGGTTATGGTGAATTCTTCACAGTGCAAGGAAACTGTATGGTTTTAATTCACTAATTTATCTTGTTTGTAGTTATTCTGTGTCAACAAAGAGTTTCGGCTCCAACTAAATGAAGTTCTAGAATTAAGAATTAGTATCTATTGAGTCAAATTACGTTTTGACATATGCAGGAAAAGTTATAAATTAATTACTGAAAATGAAAATTTTCAGATCCCCAGAAGAGCAGGAATCGATCGAAGTATGTTGTGTTAATTAGACAGAGGAGTTGTCGCAAATAAAGAGAATACAAAATTACCTTCAATCCTCCAATGAAGTGAATTAGAGACAATGATCGACTTCTGGACTCGTATTACTGGGCTTAGGAAATCTCCTTATTGAACGCCCCGCTGGCCACATCAAGACTTAATTAAAGTTGTGTAGTATTTTGTATTGTTTTTGACGAATTACGCGTGCATTGTAGTCTTCTTAGGACTATAAATAAGTAAGTTGCCAGTTAGATAACTTGTTTCTATATTTTTTTGTCTTGGTCGTGGAAGTTGTATGAATTATAACGCATGTAATAAGGCATTTGTATAACGATGTAACAATTATTGATAGATTTGTGCGTGACAACAGAATTAGTTGTCAGATTTGTTAAGTATTATGTAAAAAGGCAATAGCATGAATTGCTTCTTATATTTTTATGTGTAAATAATAAATACATGCAAGTGAAGAAAATGCTTCTTGTTTTTTGTACTGTTTACTTGATCGGTATGAGAAACAATTACAATGGAACGCTGATAATACGATCGTCAACGGCTCGTGAAAATTTGTAATGACTGGTCTAAATGAGTGACGTCTTAGCAGATACACCTAATTGCAATAACGTTGTCATAGAAAAAAGCAAAAAGCCACATAGGAATTAATTAGCCAAATTTAAATTTTCATTGTTCTCAGACACTGTACATGAATGAAAAATATAATGTAAATGAATGACATGAATAAAAACTGGTTTTTTTTTTCATTCATATACAGTATCTAAGAACAATGGAAATTTAAATTTGGTTAATTCCTATTTGACTCTTTGCTTTTTGCTTTTTTCTGTGACAACGTTATTGCAATTAGGTGTATATAGCTGGTGTATATAACAATAGGCCATTTCACAGGTGTGCTTAGTTACCTGGCCTATGACTGCAAGCGAGGCAAGAGGTGACCTCGCATTGATAAAGACCTCTCTGCTTTTCTCATTCGAATGTAAATTCGACTAAAACTAAGAACAAATTGATTTACACAACAAAAACGTTGAGGTCTTAATCAAAACAAAGTCACCAGCAGCCTCGCTGCTATTCAAAGGCCAGGTCACTGAGCAGACATGGTTTATTGCACTTCTATACAACTGTTCTTAAGGGGGGATTCTACCTGAATAGGAGTGAAATTTGAAGTAGTTTTAAAAGGGAATTGTTAAGACCCTCTCAAAAGAGAGCTCCAGTTTTGGAGGGGACTGTAGTATCCGTCTATTAATTCTTCACTTCAAATTTCAATTTTCCAAATCCTTCAAATCTTTAACATTTCATATTTTCCTCAATTTAACCTATCCTTTAAGAAGAAATATCTCTTTCCCAAAATGCCCAAAAATTTACACAAAACCGCAAAACATAACTTAATGTTCTAAGTGAAGGGATTTGGCGTTGATTGAAACGTGAACGAGACAGTTGGCACAAAAGCCACGTTGAGCGACGTCAAAACAGCCTTCAAGTAAAATCCCGCTCTAATGAGTATTGAAAATGCAGGTATATAATTTAAAAATAAATGAATTTCAGCCAGTACATACGAGAATAACAATAATGTATTAACTGTATTTCCAAAGAAACGTATGTGCGTTTTGCCGGGACAAAAAAGTGGCTGTTAACTGCCGTGGCGAGTTTGTGCAGCTGCTGTTTCGAGCGTCTGTCGTTGTCAGAACAAAGTGAGGGTTATGTGTGTTTGTGTAGTGGAGTGGTTAGTAGATCTTAGTAGGAAGCGTGGCAACAAAATGCACGAATTAACTAAATTAAAAACATTCACTGATCCCACTTGGAGCCAAGATATATACGTACCGAAAAGAAGGATAAACTTGAGAATTTTGTGACTTTCACTGTTGACTCGTTGGAGAGAAACACCAAAACCAATCGTGTTCAGGCTATATACGGGGCCTGGAGGTGTGATTTTGAAAAAAAAAAACAGGCTGGGCTTAGCAAGGTACGGTCCTAATATTTTCGTTCGCCATTTTCTCTTAACACGATAAAATACTTGGCTTAAAAACCCGAAAGAGTACGCTAGAGAACATTTTCAAATTGCGTTTTAATTTGGGAATATAACAACTGTGTTCACTGAACCGTCTATTTTCATGCAATCTCGCACGAGGACTCGTTCTGAAACGGAGGCAAACGGAAATGGCAAACCACCTTAGCTCTTGTAATAACGTGACTTCACAATAAAAGCTCTTAAATCTTGCATGTTTGCCGTAAAAATTGTTTTCATACGGCCAATAAACCCGCTGACCTTTTGTTTTCAAATCGGGCGTAATATCAATAAGCAGGAATTATTAACACGCAAGTTGACATTCCATGAATGTCTTAACGGTTGTGTTGTGCTCGTATCGCGGTAACCCAAACACTTTGACCTTCAACGCGCATTATTTTGTCATTCGTGTCTTTGGGAACCTTGTTAAGTTGGCACTGTTTCTTCTCGTTAAGCCCTCCTGGGACCTTTTGATTGGTAAGTGAAGAATATTTTGATGTTCTGTGACTAGCAACAAAGGCCGCGTTTGAGTAAGCATGGAACTTTTCCCATTCGTAAGTATTTAGAAATTTGTTACTGTCTTCGACTTCAGAATTGCTGCATACTATACTGCGTTGGTTTCCCTTTTCTCTAATTCGAGTAATCCTGACTTCAATGTGTTTTAAAAACGCACCATTTTATCACTCTGCCTTGGGAAGGCAACATGGACTAATGGATAATCCTGTAGTTTAATATTTTACGACAATTAACAGATTATATAATTAGTTTTCTTTGTAATGCCTGTGTTATACATCTACCGACTCATTAGACGGATCAGTGAATCGCATCAGACTCAATCGCTCTCTTACCCTTGCTATATGTTAACGTCTACTTGTAAGAAATCAGTGCGCCTCAATAAGAAATCGCGGTTGCTAAGTTTATGTTCATTTCTCTGTATTGCATGCACGATCTCTCTCGGGGGGTCTCTCCGTGATTATTGCAGATTTTAAAATTGAATTGCTTTATTTTCTCTTTAGATGACGAGGCCATTTTACATGTTACGCATATATTTATAAAAAAACATTCTTCATGGAATTCTATATTTTTTAACAAAATTGTAATTTTGAGCTACTATGGTTATGTCAAGTTTTCTGAAATAAGTTTGTAGATTATTCTTTTCTAGTGAACTGAGAAAAATGGCATATTCCGAAATTTAAAGAACTAGTCTAAAAATATGACAGAACTGATTTTACTGTTAATCATAAAAATTACAATTTCCTCGATTGTGATTGGTTTTAAAAAAGTCCTATTTTCCACTAATTCGCTTGCTGAGTTGTTATCGAACAGTTTGTTATTGGATAGTTATTTATTGGACAGTTTGTTATCGGACAGTTCATTAAGCCAATCACATTCAAAGTTGTAGTTTAAATCAACCAATCACATTCAAAGTTGAAATTACGTGCTACGCGCGCGCTTGCTTTTGTGTTTTTGCTGGTAGCCTCAATCTCGTTCCCAGAGCCTCGTTCCCCTTGACCAGCGGTCGGAAAACGAGAGCTCTGGGAGCAACCATTTTGAAATAACAAAGGATATAACCGAATTCTGCCCATCCGGTTTCACGCAGTCTGCATCTATGGCGCATGCCTGAAATGGCTGCTCCCAGAGCTCTCGATTCCTGCCGCAAGCCAAAAGGATCGTGGGCTCTGGGGACGAGAATGTGTAATGTCGCGAGTGAGAGGACAAACATACATGTCCCCTTTACATTGCTTTATTGCAGTGGGCCCGGACGTCAGCATACAAAGGCGCCGCTGGCAGCCGCTATCAGTCCATTTATGAGCCCACTGAACCCTTCCCAACCCATGATGAGTGATGATGTAAATGACGAAGATAGACCACAACACCGGGAACTACGTCCCCTACTCTTATCGAATAGTGTGTGGGTTCTTTAACGTCCCCTGCCATGTGACACTGAAGATGCAGGAGACGGGGCCTACGGTTTATAGCCCGGGGGGGTACTCCCTATAATGGCCTATACGGGGAGGCTCCGCCCGAAAGGGGTACCTTTTTCAGGCTTCAGGTATATAGAAGGGTAGGGATTTCACAAGTTGAGGTATATAAAAGGGTAGGGAAATCGGTCATTTAGGTGTTTAAAAGGGCCTTTAATTATAATATTTCGAATACACGCCCCTTATGGCTGTATCAGCTTATTTATTAAGTACTACATGAAAATGAGAACAAGACTTCCAAAAGTAGGTATGTGAAAGGGGTACCTTTTTGTAATAAATGGTATATAAAAGGGGTACCTTTTCTGCCAAAATGGTATATAAAAGGGTAAGCGGTTGGACCTCGGGGCGGAGCCTCCCGTATTAAATTTTCTTAAGTACCCCCCCGCCCCCGGGGGTTTATAGTCCTTGTCCGAGAAGACTTGAACGTCTAACCATTTGCAGGTGTCATTACAAAGGCAGCACGTTCTCCTCAGTTATTTAAAGACCTGAGTGTTGGTCCGGCCGAGGTTTGAACCCGCGACCTCCCGCACGGCAGTCCGGTGCTCTACCAACTGAGCTAACCGGTCGGTAGTTGACTTAGATTGTTTACGCCTCCTTTCTCAGTATTTTAACGCAAATTTTCCCCTTTTTTCATAACTTGGCAGTTTTTCTTTTTCTCGGAAATTGTAATTTTTATGATTAATTGATAATATGATTTCGTGTTGTCCAATTCAGTCTGTAATCATACTCGTGATAAACAAATCGGACTCCCGCTGCGCAGTCGTCCGATTTTGTTATCACTCGTATGATTACAGACCGAATTCGACTCCACTCAGTCCTATTACCATTACTTATCCTAGGAAATGTTGGGAATGAAGGCGTTAATTTGTCATGACTTGTGCAAGTAGATTCACAAAGGAACTACAAAACTGTTGACTGACGTGAACGCTTCCTGTCAAACAGAAATTATGTTATTTTGAATCTCGAAACCACAAGAGTAACGCAACCTTTGGAGAGTTGTAGCATTTCGAGACTTTTGCATGCGTGGCAGACTGGTTTGTTAATTTATAATGATATACGATTTCAAATGAGTGTCGGCTGTCAAACTGTCTGACTAACTGACTGACTTTCGGACTGACTGACGGACCGACTGACCGACTGAATACCTAACTTCCCGACTAACGGACTGACTGAATGACTGACTGAATGGCTGACTGATTGGCTGAAAGACCTACTGACTGACAGACTGAATGTATGGCTGTTTGACTGTCGGACCGGTTGGACTGTTGGACTGTCGGACCGTCCGAATGTCTGACTGTTTGACTGTCTCGCGGTCTGACGGTTTATCTGACTGTTTTACAGACTAGCTGTCTGACCGACTGACTGATTGATTGACTGACCGTCTGAATGTCTGACTAACGGAAGGACTGGATGCCTAGATAACTGAAGGACTGACTGTCCGTCAGACTAAATGACTAATACTGAGTGAGTGAGTGAGTGAGTGAGTGAGTGAGTGAGTGAGTGAGTGAGTGAGTGAGTGAGTGAGTGAGTGAGTGAGTGAGTAAATGAGTGAGTGAGTAAATGAGTGAGTGAGTGAGTGAGTGAGTGAGTGAGTGAGTGAGTGAGTGAGTAAATGAGTGAGTGAGTGAGTGAGTGAGTGAGTGAGTGAGTGGCTGACTGAGTGACTGACTGACTGACTGACTGACTGACTCACTGTCCGATCGTCTGTCCGACCGA
>JAHPZR010022434.1:0-14666 GCA_019787425.1 Platygyra sinensis
GCAGGCATGAAAGGCGAAAAATAGTGCAGGCATGAAAGGCGAAAAATAGTGCAGGCATGAAAGGCAAAAAATAGTGCTGGCATGAAAGGCAAAAAAATAGTGCAGGCATGAAAGGCAAAAGTAGTGCATGCATGAATTTCAAAAATAGTGCAGGCATGAAAGGCAAAAATAGTGCGGGCATGAAAGGCAAAAGTAGCCCAGGCATGAAAGGCAAAAATAGTACAGGCATGAAAAGCAAAAATAGTGCAGGCATGAAAGGCGAAAAATAGTGCAGGCATGAATTTCAAAAATTGTAATTGTAATTGTAATTGCACGAATTGGACACTCCCCTTGGGGCTTTTCAGGACCAATTTTACAATGTTTTCTCAGGCTATTTGGTGAGATCGGACGTCAGCTTATATAAGGCGCCTCAGGCTGCCGCTATCAGTCCATTATTAATCTCAACCGCCCGACCCATACATGTAGAGATAGACCACGACACCGGGAACTACGTCCCCTACTCTTTTCGACAAGTGCGTGGGTTCTTTAACGTCCCCTGCTAACCATGAAACACTGAAGATGCAGGAGACGGGGCCTACGGTTTATAGTCGTTATCCGAGAAGACTTGAATGTCTAACCATTTGAAGATATAATTACAAAGGCAGCACATTCTCCTCAGTTATTTTAAGACCCTGAGTGTTGGTCCGATCTAGGGCTCGAACCCTGACCTCCCGCACAGCAGACTGGCGCCCTACCAAGGCAAAAGTAGCCCAGGCATGAAAGGCAAAAATAGTGCAGGCATGAAAGGCTAAAATAGTGCAGGCTTGAAAGGCAAAAAATTGTGCAGGCATGAAAGGCAAAACAAATGCGCAATGCCTTTGGCGCGATTGGCAAAACACAAAATTTGCGCGAAAGGCAAAAAAGGCAAAAGTGCACGAAATGTGTGAACAAAGGCGTGATAAAATGACAAAGTTATGAATTCAAAGACTTGGTCTCGTGCTAGTTTTTTTAATTTTTTGCTTGTGGGGTTGTAAGGAAGCTGCTTTAACGCTAATATGGCACAATTTTTCGTGTTATGTGGAAAAATGCTCTGATTATGCAGATGCGGATGTTAGTAAAGTATGCCGTTTCGTATCACCTAATCATGTCAGATGACCTGTCAAGAGAGTAAAAGACAAACTATAATCGTAGTTGTAATTTTTGGTGTGCACATTGATGCATGTGGGACTAAATTTGTGCGTCCTTTTGGAAATTTATGAGTGTGAGATGCGGAACACGCAGGTAGATGGATCACTGTCTTTCAGACCCCACTACCCCTTGGAATTTGTGACCCTCCGCGGGAGGTATGAACATTTTCTAGAACCACACAATACAATTTAATACCCTCTATTTTTGGTGGATCATTAATTTTATGCATAGGTAGAAATAATTATAACAGCAGGTTTTACAGTAATGTTTTGGCATTGTTGCATCTTCAGAAAGAGAAGTAGAGAAGACAAAGAAAACAGACAGAAAGTGATGATGATAAGGATGGTGAAGACAAGGAGTATCATAGAAGAAAACGGCAAAGTGATAGTGAGGATGATAGAAAGTCTTATAGGAGGAAAGACAGAAGTAAATATTATTCTGAAAGGCACCGGGATCGAGAGAGACATGGAAGAAGAAGACATGGAAGTGAAGATGATAGGGATGATGATGACGAGGTTCATGATAGAAGGCAGAGAAGAGAACGTAGACATGAAAGAAGAAGATGGGATACAACTTCAGATGATGAAAGACATGATAACAGGAGCCGTGAAGACAGGCCAGAGAAAGACGAGGCACAGTCCGACAACAACAAAAGAGTAGAACCAGTTGGAACAGAAGAGGATAGTGAAAAAACGGCTGAGCCTGCTAAGAAAAAGGCAAACCCCAATAATCCACTGCTTACAAGAACAGGTACAAAAAACTGCTTTTAGATATTAATTGCACTTCACAGCTAAAATAGTGGAAAACTTATTATTGTGCACCGGCTTTTGGCAGAATGTTTCAGTAGTTTTAACTTCACTGCTATTCTGCGCTCACTTTTTGGCAGGTTACAGTATAATAGGGTTGGTTGCTAAAATGACAATGTCTTTTTAGCCCAATTCCGATATGTTTTGCCGCCAGAGACTGGTAGTGAATTTGAAAGCGAAAGCGAGGCTTAGGGGAATAGTTTTCAAGATGGCGGAACGATTCGAAGGTAGAAATGTTGCTTGGTTGAAAGAGTATTTGACAAAGCGAGGAATACAAGTTTCCGACCAAGGTCATGGAAAACGTAGAACCAGTAGAGCTCACCCAGAAAGCGTTTAAAATGAAATTACCAAAGATAGACGAAGGAGACGAAGACTGGGTGAAAGTTGTCAAACAGAAACTGGAAAGCGACAAAGGACATCTTCCACGACCTGAGCTTATCCAGAACTGGTCATATCTTTCAGATATATCAACGATAAACACCCTAACATTAAATTCACCATGGAGATGGAGGTCAACCACAAACTACCGTTCTTAGATGTCCTCTTGGACGACAGCAATCCTCCATCTCTAGTCACATCTGTTTTTCGCAAGAGCACTTACACAGGCCTTCTCACCAATTTTCTTAGTTTCTCACCTTTTCCCTACAAATTAGGGTTAATATGAACGCTGGTGGACAGGACATTTAAAATTAATAACACCTGGACCGGTTTCCACAACAACATTAAGGAGCTTGCCAACATTCTCGGAAAGAATCAGTTTCCATCCAGTCTAGTGAACAGAACTGTTAAACAATACCTTAGCAAATTCTTTGCCTCCCCTCTGCACGCTTCCGCAATAACCAACTCTAATGAAATTCGCACGCACTATTACAAATTACCTGTTGTTGGCCCTTTCTCGACTTCTGTTCAACGCAGAATCAAGAATTTAACACAACGCTATTGTAAAAACTTGGACATCAAGCTAGTGTTTGCCCCATACAAGATTAAGAACTTACTCAGTGCCAAAGATGCTATTTCCAAATTATCACGATCCGTGTTGTTTATAAATTTTCTTGCGCAGTCTGTAGTGCCTGTTATGTCGGCGAAACAAACCGACATCTTGCTACACGTGTTCGTGAACATTTAGCATCTGATAAGAACTCTCATATCTTTCAGCACATTAATGGGTCAGAAGCATGCAGATCTTTATGCTCAGAGGATAGCCTGCGAACAGGCTCCCGGTTCGGTTGGGTTTAGGGCGAGACAACCGAGTGTAATCTAGGGCGAGCGGGACGAGCCAGGAGCAGTCTGGTGAGGAGGGAGTCCGCAGGGGAGCCTGTAGACATTCCATTGATGCCGCCGTTCCATGATACCAGCTCCTGGTATCAAGATCTGATTGGTTGAATCGATGACTGTTGACAGCTCTGAGATAAATAATTGACGGATCTTGACGACTGCTTGTAAATTAGCATAATTCTTGCCGAGACTGTCAACAACGGCTTCCGCGTGCAGTTCACTGACGACGAATTTGAAGCAGCTTTGATCAATTCTTTGCAACATTTTCGTCATATCTCTGGTTTGAAACGTGAGCAGAAGCTATGACTGGAAACTGTGGGGTAGAAGCGCGATGTTTTCGGAATTCTACAAACTGGTTTCGGGAAGAGCCTAATTTTTCAGTTGCTGCCGCGTCTATGATGGTAAATAATATAGACAGGCCAAACACGACTCCTACGGTTCGTGCCATTTGTAGATTTGCCGTTTATTTTTCGGTCTTTCGACCTTTTGTCGCTTCACTCTTCTTTATGAAAGGCATTTCGTATTGTGTTATAAGGAGAAAACTAGAGTCGATAGATCGTGCTAGGCGGCAAATTTAAGAAGTCATGGGTCTGCATGATTTCCGCTGTTATTTGCGTGTTGCTTCTTTGAATAATTTGCCATGTGTTGGTGGATTGTTTTGGCTCATTTGTATTGCAAGATTTGTTTTAAAGTCTCCAAGTATTTTCTTTTAAGGGATAAAATACAATGTAAGACATTTACTGTGAACGTGTTGCTTACCCGCATTCTATAAATATTGTGACGCCGGGCCCGGCTATGATTAGAACTGTTTGCAAGTACAGTAGGTAGATTCTTATCACGGGTGTTATATATTTGCCCTCCTAGTTTTCCTTTACTTCGAGAACGCTAAAGGCTTGTCTAAAGAAATTCTAATGTTTCTTGCAGCTATCTGATCGAGCTTATGTTTCTGGAGCCCGATGTATAGGTTGATTTCTCCTTTGATTGTTCTAGTACCACAGGATTTAAATTTAACTCATTACGCGCAAGTCTGTCGACTGTGTTGCGTGTTGTATATGCCATTGTTCGGCTTAGTTCTGATTGTAGACCTCTTAAAACTTGCCGCCTAGCACGATCTAACGGCTCTAGTTTTCTCCTTTTCTCGTACGAGTCATGTTTGGCCTGTCTACTTTATTTACCATCATTACGGTAAATTGTTATAAAAAGCCGATTCATCAGCGCGGAGAAACCCATCAAATTTGTCAGGTTTAATTATCTCCTTGACAGATATGTAACAGGCTAATCACCAAGGGGCGGAACGGTACATTGAAAACAATGTCTACAGGCTCCCCCGCGTCCCACTCGCTTCGCTCGCGGAGTCACGACGCTCCGACTCCCACTCGCTCAACGAATTTTTTTTTTTCCGAACTCGCTGGGAGCCTGTTCGCAGGCTACTCGGAGGATTGTTTTTTCAATCCTTGACACTGCCTCCACGTCTTTTCAACTTAAAATCAAGGAGGCCTTACACATAGGTTGGGAAAAACCCTCTTTAAACAAGCAAGTTAATCATGTCAATTTAACACTTTCATTGTAATTTTCCTTGTTCATACCCATTGTCTTCTCATCATTGTATTCTCTATTACCTCACTTTCACGCTGTTATTTAATTAGTATTCATACATTTTATTAGCTATCTTTATATAACACCGACTAGCGGTTCACTTGTATTCACGACTGACGATGGATGTTGATCATCCGAAACATGTTTTGTAAATTTAAAATTGTGTGTTTCTATCTGAAAGTTATTTCTTGTCTGCTATTAGTTCGAAACTGGTCATATGATTTTTCTCGCATGCCTGAATTCAATTTTGCCGACCTCTATACGTACAATGTATTTGATTGGTTCTGAGGAAGAATACACGGCAGAAAAGCTTAAAATCTTTTAAAAGCCTGCAAGGGTACAAATTGTTTGCAGATAGTCATGTACAGGATTGTTTAATGTAGAAGGTGAGGGACATGGAACATTGCTTTTTTCGTTTCAAAAATTAACAAGTATATATGCAGGTTCATTATACTAACCTTCCACTTTTTTGTGCTTCTTCTGTTTATTGTACACTAAAAACGTTTTCAGAAAAATGCAATCAGATTTCTCAGCTATTCTTCGCAGTAGCATTCTGACCATACCACCGAACACTTTTTCAGGTTTTAGACTGACAATGTTTAATCATGTTGAATGTGTATTATAACATTATGTATTTTATTTTTCACAGGTATTTTATTTTCAGTTTTAAAAATAGTTGTTGCCTTTCATAACTGGATAGTATTTTTGAATGTGTAGTATGTATGTGTAGTAAATATGGCAAGATTTCCGTATAACCCCATACATTTATTATTATTATACATACATTTATTATACATTTATTATACATTTATTATTTATTATTATTCTTTGTTTAACTTAACAATAGCGGAAACAAGAAAAACTTAAAAAAACAAGGTGAACTGACATCAGTAATTATTAGTAAGAATCTTTGAGACTGCTGAAATAATTTTGGTAATGGTTCCCAACCTGTAAGAACTTTTACATTTTAATATAGGATGGGGATGGGCTAAGTAGTTGCATGCCCTTCAATGTTCTGTTTATCTACTGGAGTTCATCACCATTTAATTTTCATAAAAGAATAAATGTGATGGACATGTTGTAGTCAAATGATTGGCAAGCTAAATCAATTTTGAACTGTCTAGTAAGGTTTCTTTTCATGGTTAAAACATTATTAAAGAAGGATGTTCCCTTATTTCAGACCAAGTTAGCTAAAGTTGCCTAGTTTCTATTAGCCTGCAATGCAGGCGTATTTTGGCGAGCGAGGCTGCGAGTTTGATCAAGCGAACGCCATCTTGGATTCAAACTCGGAAGAGGCTTGGAGAGAGACAAAAATGCGTGCAAGGGAGAAGGAGTTAGGCTGAAAGGAGAAGTAATGGGGGAGGGGGAGGGGAAGGGGAAGGAAAAATACGCCTGCCGGCAGTCATTGTTTGTTTGAGAAACGCCGTTCGCCCACGAACAGAGTCTGTGATTGGTGCGGTCTCAAGCTAATAGATTTATGCCTGCCAATAAACTGTAAATCAATATATAGTTCGTGTAAAGGAAATTCCTTAATGTACGGCGTAACTTAATTCACGACTGGAAAACACATTTCGAAAATTTTTTCAGACAAACATTTCAAAGGCGCACCAGAACGAATTACAGCATGTTTCAGAACATCTTCTATGCTTTCTAAAGTACTTCAAATGAGAGTTTTTCGCTGAATAGTACCAGAGATATTTAATTTTTTCATCTTCGCGACCTTTCGTTGATGTACCGCGTAAAACTTATTATATGACCGGAAGACACATTTTGAAAAGTTTTTTTCGCACAAACGTTTGAACGGCACATCAGAACGAATTACAGCATGTTCTAAAGCATTTACTAAGCTTTCTATGGAACTTCAAATGACAACTTTTCGCTGAATAGAACCAGAGATATTTAATTTTTTCATCTTTGTGATCTTCATCAAAGTACAGCGTAACTAATTACATGACTGGAAAACACATTTCTAAAATTTTTTCAGACAAACATTTCAGCGGCACATCAGAACGAATTACAGTATTGATAGTATTACAAGCTACTCTAAAATTCGAGAGGAAATAAAGTTTATGTATGTATGTATGTATGTTTTAGAGCATCTTCTAAGCATTCTAAAGAACTTCGAATTAGAGTTTTTGCTGAATATAACCTGAGATATTTAATATTTCATCTTCTTGACTTTTCCTAATGTACGGCGTAACTTATTACATGACCGGAAAAAAAAACATTTCGAAATTTTTTCAGACAAATATTTCAACGGTGCATTACACCATGTTTTAGAGCATCTTCTAAGCCTTCAATCCTACTTGACTGCAAATTTCGGATACTCGTACCCCAAAGCAATCCTGCCGTTTCGACAGTTTGAAGAGATTCTCAGACGAAGAATGGCTTTGCTTGCCAAGATTTCCAAATTTCACTTTGAAAGAAACCTTGCAAAGCCTACAATTATCATTAGGGTTCGTTTCAGACATTTCTGCACTACATAATTAACACGTGCGATTCTCGCTGATGTTTGGAGGTAGCATGTGGATTCTTCACGTGTGTTTGTTTTTATCGGAAATAAAATGAACCGGAAACTACATTTTATTTCCGATAAAAAACAAACACACGTGAAGAATCCACATGCTACCTCCAAACATCAGCGAGAATCGCACGTGTTAATTATGTAGTGCAGAAATGTCTGAAACGAACCCTAATGATAATTGTAGGCTTTGCAAGGTTTCTTTCAAAGTGAAATTTGGAAATCTTGGCAAGCAAAGCCATTCTTCGTCTGAGAATCTCTTCAAACTGTCGAAACGGCAGGATTGCTTTGGGGTACGAGTATCCGAAATTTGCAGTCAAGTAGGATTGAAGGCTTAGAAGATGCTCTAAAACATGGTGTAATGCACCGTTGAAATATTTGTCTGAAAAAATTTCGAAATGTTTTTTTTTCCGGTCATGTAATAAGTTACGCCGTACATTAGGAAAAGTCAAGAAGATGAAATATTAAATATCTCAGGTTATATTCAGCAAAAACTCTAATTCGAAGTTCTTTAGAATGCTTAGAAGATGCTCTAAAACATACATACATACATACATAAACTTTATTTCCTCTCGAATTTTAGAGTAGCTTGTAATACTATCAATACTGTAATTCGTTCTGATGTGCCGCTGAAATGTTTGTCTGAAAAAATTTTAGAAATGTGTTTTCCAGTCATGTAATTAGTTACGCTGTACTTTGATGAAGATCACAAAGATGAAAAAATTAAATATCTCTGGTTCTATTCAGCGAAAAGTTGTCATTTGAAGTTCCATAGAAAGCTTAGTAAATGCTTTAGAACATGCTGTAATTCGTTCTGATGTGCCGTTCAAACGTTTGTGCGAAAAAAACTTTTCAAAATGTGTCTTCCGGTCATATAATAAGTTTTACGCGGTACATCAACGAAAGGTCGCGAAGATGAAAAAATTAAATATCTCTGGTACTATTCAGCGAAAAACTCTCATTTGAAGTACTTTAGAAAGCATAGAAGATGTTCTGAAACATGCTGTAATTCGTTCTGGTGCGCCTTTGAAATGTTTGTCTGAAAAAATTTTCGAAATGTGTTTTCCAGTCGTGAATTAAGTTACGCCGTACATTAAGGAATTTCCTTTACACGAACTATATATTGATTTACAGTTTATTGGCAGGCATAAATCTATTAGCTTGAGACCGCACCAATCACAGACTCTGTTCGTGGGCGAACGGCGTTTCTCAAACAAACAATGACTGCCGGCAGGCGTATTTTTCCTTCCCCTTCCCCTCCCCCTCCCCCATTACTTCTCCTTTCAGCCTAACTCCTTCTCCCTTGCACGCATTTTTGTCTCTCTCCAAGCCTCTTCCGAGTTTGAATCCAAGATGGCGTTCGCTTGATCAAACTCGCAGCCTCGCTCGCCAAAATACGCCTGCATTGCAGGCTAATAGAAACTAGGCAACTTTAGCTAACTTGGTCTGAAATAAGGGAACATCCTTCTTTAATAATGTTTTAACCATGAAAAGAAACCTTACTAGACAGTTCAAAATTGATTTAGCTTGCCAATCATTTGACTACAACATGTCCATCACATTTATTCTTTTATGAAAATTAAATGGTGATGAACTCCAGTAGATAAACAGAACATTGAAGGGCATGCAACTACTTAGCCCATCCCCATCCTATATTAAAATGTAAAAGTTCTTACAGGTTGGGAACCATTACCAAAATTATTTCAGCAGTCTCAAAGATTCTTACTAATAATTACTGATGTCAGTTCACCTTGTTTTTTTAAGTTTTTCTTGTTTCCGCTATTGTTAAGTTAAACAAAGAATAATAATAAATAATAAATGTATAATAAATGTATAATAAATGTATGTATAATAATAATAAATGTATGGGGTTATACGGAAATCTTGCCATATTTACTACACATACATACTACACATTCAAAAATACTATCCAGTTATGAAAGGCAACAACTATTTTTAAAACTGAAAATAAAATACCTGTGAAAAATAAAATACATAATGTTATAATACACATTCAACATGATTAAACATTGTCAGTCTAAAACCTGAAAAAGTGTTCGGTGGTATGGTCAGAATGCTACTGCGAAGAATAGCTGAGAAATCTGATTGCATTTTTCTGAAAACGTTTTTAGTGTACAATAAACAGAAGAAGCACAAAAAAGTGGAAGGTTAGTATAATGAACCTGCATATATACTTGTTAATTTTTGAAACGAAAAAAGCAATGTTCCATGTCCCTCACCTTCTACATTAAACAATCCTGTACATGACTATCTGCAAACAATTTGTACCCTTGCAGGCTTTTAAAAGATTTTAAGCTTTTCTGCCGTGTATTCTTCCTCAGAACCAATCAAATACATTGTACGTATAGAGGTCGGCAAAATTGAATTCAGGCATGCGAGAAAAATCATATGACCAGTTTCGAACTAATAGCAGACAAGAAATAACTTTCAGATAGAAACACACAATTTTAAATTTACAAAACATGTTTCGGATGATCAACATCCATCGTCAGTCGTGAATACAAGTGAACCGCTAGTCGGTGTTATATAAAGATAGCTAATAAAATGTATGAATACTAATTAAATAACAGCGTGAAAGTGAGGTAATAGAGAATACAATGATGAGAAGACAATGGGTATGAACAAGGAAAATTACAATGAAAGTGTTAAATTGACATGATTAACTTGCTTGTTTAAAGAGGGTTTTTCCCAACCTATGTGTAAGGCCTCCTTGATTTTAAGTTGAAAAGACGTGGAGGCAGTGTCAAGGATTGAAAAAACAATCCTCCGAGTAGCCTGCGAACAGGCTCCCAGCGAGTTCGGAAAAAAAAAAATTCGTTGAGCGAGTGGGAGTCGGAGCGTCGTGACTCCGCGAGCGAAGCGAGTGGGACGCGGGGGAGCCTGTAGACATTGTTTTCAATGTACCGTTCCGCCCCTTGGTGATTAGCCTGTTACATATCTGTCAAGGAGATAATTAAACCTGACAAATTTGATGGGTTTCTCCGCGCTGATGAATCGGCTTTTTATAACAATTTACCGTAATGATGGTAAATAAAGTAGACAGGCCAAACATGACTCGTACGAGAAAAGGAGAAAACTAGAGCCGTTAGATCGTGCTAGGCGGCAAGTTTTAAGAGGTCTACAATCAGAACTAAGCCGAACAATGGCATATACAACACGCAACACAGTCGACAGACTTGCGCGTAATGAGTTAAATTTAAATCCTGTGGTACTAGAACAATCAAAGGAGAAATCAACCTATACATCGGGCTCCAGAAACATAAGCTCGATCAGATAGCTGCAAGAAACATTAGAATTTCTTTAGACAAGCCTTTAGCGTTCTCGAAGTAAAGGAAAACTAGGAGGGCAAATATATAACACCCGTGATAAGAATCTACCTACTGTACTTGCAAACAGTTCTAATCATAGCCGGGCCCGGCGTCACAATATTTATAGAATGCGGGTAAGCAACACGTTCACAGTAAATGTCTTACATTGTATTTTATCCCTTAAAAGAAAATACTTGGAGACTTTAAAACAAATCTTGCAATACAAATGAGCCAAAACAATCCACCAACACATGGCAAATTATTCAAAGAAGCAACACGCAAATAACAGCGGAAATCATGCAGACCCATGACTTCTTAAATTTGCCGCCTAGCACGATCTATCGACTCTAGTTTTCTCCTTATAACACAATACGAAATGCCTTTCATAAAGAAGAGTGAAGCGACAAAAGGTCGAAAGACCGAAAAATAAACGGCAAATCTACAAATGGCACGAACCGTAGGAGTCGTGTTTGGCCTGTCTATATTATTTACCATCATAGACGCGGCAGCAACTGAAAAATTAGGCTCTTCCCGAAACCAGTTTGTAGAATTCCGAAAACATCGCGCTTCTACCCCACAGTTTCCAGTCATAGCTTCTGCTCACGTTTCAAACCAGAGATATGACGAAAATGTTGCAAAGAATTGATCAAAGCTGCTTCAAATTCGTCGTCAGTGAACTGCACGCGGAAGCCGTTGTTGACAGTCTCGGCAAGAATTATGCTAATTTACAAGCAGTCGTCAAGATCCGTCAATTATTTATCTCAGAGCTGTCAACAGTCATCGATTCAACCAATCAGATCTTGATACCAGGAGCTGGTATCATGGAACGGCGGCATCAATGGAATGTCTACAGGCTCCCCTGCGGACTCCCTCCTCACCAGACTGCTCCTGGCTCGTCCCGCTCGCCCTAGATTACACTCGGTTGTCTCGCCCTAAACCCAACCGAACCGGGAGCCTGTTCGCAGGCTATCCTCTGAGCATAAAGATCTGCATGCTTCTGACCCATTAATGTGCTGAAAGATATGAGAGTTCTTATCAGATGCTAAATGTTCACGAACACGTGTAGCAAGATGTCGGTTTGTTTCGCCGACATAACAGGCACTACAGACTGCGCAAGAAAATTTATAAACAACACGGATCGTGATAATTTGGAAATAGCATCTTTGGCACTGAGTAAGTTCTTAATCTTGTATGGGGCAAACACTAGCTTGATGTCCAAGTTTTTACAATAGCGTTGTGTTAAATTCTTGATTCTGCGTTGAACAGAAGTCGAGAAAGGGCCAACAACAGGTAATTTGTAATAGTGCGTGCGAATTTCATTAGAGTTGGTTATTGCGGAAGCGTGCAGAGGGGAGGCAAAGAATTTGCTAAGGTATTGTTTAACAGTTCTGTTCACTAGACTGGATGGAAACTGATTCTTTCCGAGAATGTTGGCAAGCTCCTTAATGTTGTTGTGGAAACCGGTCCAGGTGTTATTAATTTTAAATGTCCTGTCCACCAGCGTTCATATTAACCCTAATTTGTAGGGAAAAGGTGAGAAACTAAGAAAATTGGTGAGAAGGCCTGTGTAAGTGCTCTTGCGAAAAACAGATGTGACTAGAGATGGAGGATTGCTGTCGTCCAAGAGGACATCTAAGAACGGTAGTTTGTGGTTGACCTCCATCTCCATGGTGAATTTAATGTTAGGGTGTTTATCGTTGATATATCTGAAAGATATGACCAGTTCTGGATAAGCTCAGGTCGTGGAAGATGTCCTTTGTCGCTTTCCAGTTTCTGTTTGACAACTTTCACCCAGTCTTCGTCTCCTTCGTCTATCTTTGGTAATTTCATTTTAAACGCTTTCTGGGTGAGCTCTACTGGTTCTACGTTTTCCATGACCTTGGTCGGAAACTTGTATTCCTCGCTTTGTCAAATACTCTTTCAACCAAGCAACATTTCTACCTTCGAATCGTTCCGCCATCTTGAAAACTATTCCCCTAAGCCTCGCTTTCGCTTTCAAATTCACTACCAGTCTCTGGCGGCAAAACATATCGGAATTGGGCTAAAAAGACATTGTCATTTTAGCAACCAACCCTATTATACTGTAACCTGCCAAAAAGTGAGCGCAGAATAGCAGTGAAGTTAAAACTACTGAAACATTCTGCCAAAAGCCGGTGCACAATAATAAGTTTTCCACTATTTTAGCTGTGAAGTGCAATTAATATCTAAAAGCAGTTTTTTGTACCTGTTCTTGTAAGCAGTGGATTATTGGGGTTTGCCTTTTTCTTAGCAGGCTCAGCCGTTTTTTCACTATCCTCTTCTGTTCCAACTGGTTCTACTCTTTTGTTGTTGTCGGACTGTGCCTCGTCTTTCTCTGGCCTGTCTTCACGGCTCCTGTTATCATGTCTTTCATCATCTGAAGTTGTATCCCATCTTCTTCTTTCATGTCTACGTTCTCTTCTCTGCCTTCTATCATGAACCTCGTCATCATCATCCCTATCATCTTCACTTCCATGTCTTCTTCTTCCATGTCTCTCTCGATCCCGGTGCCTTTCAGAATAATATTTACTTCTGTCTTTCCTCCTATAAGACTTTCTATCATCCTCACTATCACTTTGCCGTTTTCTTCTATGATACTCCTTGTCTTCACCATCCTTATCATCATCACTTTTCTGTCTGTTTTCTTTGTCTTCTCTACTTCTCTTTCTGAAGATGCAACAATGCCAAAACATTACTGTAAAACCTGCTGTTATAATTATTTCTACCTATGCATAAAATTAATGATCCACCAAAAATAGAGGGTATTAAATTGTATTGTGTGGTTCTAGAAAATGTTCATACCTCCCGCGGAGGGTCACAAATTCCAAGGGGTAGTGGGGTCTGAAAGACAGTGATCCATCTACCTGCGTGTTCCGCATCTCACACTCATAAATTTCCAAAAGGACGCACAAATTTAGTCCCACATGCATCAATGTGCACACCAAAAATTACAACTACGATTATAGTTTGTCTTTTACTCTCTTGACAGGTCATCTGACATGATTAGGTGATACGAAACGGCATACTTTACTAACATCCGCATCTGCATAATCAGAGCATTTTTCCACATAACACGAAAAATTGTGCCATATTAGCGTTAAAGCAGCTTCCTTACAACCCCACAAGCAAAAAATTAAAAAAACTAGCACGAGACCAAGTCTTTGAATTCATAACTTTGTCATTTTATCACGCCTTTGTTCACACATTTCGTGCACTTTTGCCTTTTTTGCCTTTCGCGCAAATTTTGTGTTTTGCCAATCGCGCCAAAGGCATTGCGCATTTGTTTTGCCTTTCATGCCTGCACAATTTTTTGCCTTTCAAGCCTGCACTATTTTAGCCTTTCATGCCTGCACTATTTTTGCCTTTCATGCCTGGGCTACTTTTGCCTTGGTAGGGCGCCAGTCTGCTGTGCGGGAGGTCAGGGTTCGAGCCCTAGATCGGACCAACACTCAGGGTCTTAAAATAACTGAGGAGAATGTGCTGCCTTTGTAATTATATCTTCAAATGGTTAGACATTCAAGTCTTCTCGGATAACGACTATAAACCGTAGGCCCCGTCTCCTGCATCTTCAGTGTTCATGGTTAGCAGGGGACGTTAAAGAACCCACGCACTTGTCGAAAAGAGTAGGGGACGTAGTTCCCGGTGTCGTGGTCTATCTCTACATGTATGGGTCGGGCGGTTGAGATTAATAATGGACTGATAGCGGCAGCCTGAGGCGCCTTATATAAGCTGACGTCCGATCTCACCAAATAGCCTGAGAAAACATTGTAAAATTGGTCCTGAAAAGCCCCAAGGGGAGTGTCCAATTCGTGCAATTACAATTACAATTACAATTTTTGAAATTCATGCCTGCACTATTTTTCGCCTTTCATGCCTGCACTATTTTTGCTTTTCATGCCTGTACTATTTTTGCCTTTCATGCCTGGGCTACTTTTGCCTTTCATGCCCGCACTA
>JAHPZR010022435.1:0-10000 GCA_019787425.1 Platygyra sinensis
TCATGCCTGCACTATTTTTGTCTTTCATGCCTGCACTATTTTTTGCCTTTCATGCCTGCACTATTTTTGAAATTCATGCCTGCACTATTTTTTGCCTTTCATGCCTGCACTATTTTTTGCCTTTCAAGCCTGCACTATTTTTTGCCTTTCATGCCTGTACTATTTTTGCCTTTCATGCCCGCACTATTTTTACCTTTCATGCCTGCACTATTTTTTGCCTTTCATGCCTGCACTATTTTTGCCTTTCATGCCTGCACTATTTTTGTCTTTCATGCCCGCACTATTTTTTGCCTTTCATGCCTGCACTATTTTTGCCTTTCATGCCTGCACTATTTTTGTCTTTCATGCCTGCACTATTTTTTGCCTTTCATGCCTGTACTATTTTTGCCTTTCATGCCTGCACTATTTTTGAAATTCATGCCTGCACTACATGTATTTTTCGCCTTTCATGCCTGCACTATTTTTGCCTTTCATGCCTGTACTATTTTGCCTTTCATGCCTGTACTATTTTTGCCTTTCATGCCTGCACTATTTTTGCCTTTCATGCCTGCACTATTTTTGCCTTTCATGCCTGCACTATTTTTGTCTTTCATGCATGCAGTATTTTTGTCTTTCATGCCTGCACTATTTTTGCCTTTCATGCCTGCACTATTTTTGCCTTTCATGCCTGCACTATTTTTGCCTTTCATGCCTGCACTATTTTTGCCTTTCATGCCTGTACTATTTTGTCTTTCATGCCTACACTTAACTTCATTATTTTGGAAATATTTGGACCTTCTTGAAAAGAACAATTAGACCGTTTCAATTGATTCTAAATTGTTTGCAACGTTTTTATTTTTGGCGGTGACGGTGGCCTATAGATATACTTAACACATGAAATAGGAGTGAACTTTCCTGAACTGCAATCTTTTACCAAGAGTGAGGCGACTATGTTGATAATAATAATTATCTTTGTCAAATGTGTGCATGACTTAGCTAGGATAATGATTTAAGAACGATCAAAACTGCTATACCGTCAGTTGCATCTAATCATGAACAGCTTGAGGCATTTGAAAGATTTTTTGAAGCTTAACTCTTTGTTTTCAGACCGATGAAACTGAACGGTTTACTGAAAATTTGTCTCTTTTCCCATCACGAAGCAGACACAGAGGCAGACAAAGTTGTGTCATATTATTGTTATTATGTTCATGGTTCATTTTGCACCTTTTATCTTTATGGAGTTGTTGCAACGGTTATGGTTATGAAACTTGTAAACAAATTAAAAAAAACGAAGGCATAAAAACAAGAGTCGGATTGTTTTCGGACTGTCAGATTGTTTCCGGACACCATTTTTTTGGTGTATTAAACAAATTGCCTGTCTTTTTCGCTTAATAAGCAATTATTAATTATTATTTTCTGCAGGTGACTGATTAAGTGAAAAACGTTAAGTCCCTACTGTAAATGAAAATCTATGACTTTTACATCGCTTCATTCCGTTGAATATCAATTAAAAAGCATGGAACGTGACCAGCTGACACGAGGCTGACAAAAGTCGCACAGGTTGTGTGACAGTGTGATTCGCTCAGATTAGCAAAGTACTTCAATCATGAAAAACTCTTTTACTGAAAACTTTTCATCCTGAAAGAAAAGAACTTCTGATAACAGCATACTATTGAACTCTTTCCGCTGGAAGTGTATTTATCCAACGACTAAACGTAAATGCCGTGAAAGAGTCCCGATAAAAGTATGCAAATTTTGTGATCTTTTGATGTCAATTCTCGGCAAACCCGAGTCGGCGAGGTCTCATGAAAGTGTCGTAAGAGTTGATTATCAAGCAAGAAGAGCTCATATTTTTGTCTAAAAAGCAAAAGTTACTTCATTAATAAACAAGAATCGACGCCTTTTTCACGCAATAACATAAAAATGGGTTTTCATACCGTCCGTGGATTTTTCAACTCAGATTGCATTAGGTGTTGTACAATAATGAGTTCTTTACATCTTCTTTACATCTGTCTGAGATTTTGTACAGGCTCAACCCGAACACGAAAGGCAACGCAGAAAGCAGAAACTACAAAATTTCCGACCCCAGTAATTTTCCGTGTGAATCGACTGAACGGCGGCGTTGATCGTGGTGTTGTTTATTTCATTGATCAATCGTATCGAAAATAGATTTTTTATCTCTGTAAATATAAACTTGGAAACATAGTGCTACGATTGTTCACGTTCATTGAAATCTTTCGTTCTTGCTGTCTTGATTTTTTTCAGTATTTAGAGAGCGGAACAAGGCTCATGGTTATTTCGTTTAAAACTTTCAAACATCGAACGAGCAATAGTCGCTCGCGGCTTCTCCATTCAAACGCTTCGGGAATTTGAACTTTTGGAAAATCTTTCCATGAAACTGTCGAAAAGGAAATTCATGCCTTAATAGTGATCGCTTAGCATATACGAACCGTACCGATAAAGCGTTTTTTAGAATATTAAATAAGCATAGCACTACTTTCTTTGTTCTGAATATTTTTCTGTACATGTACACTGTAGACAAGTAGCTGTTGAGCACTTTGATTAACTAACACCTAACTTTCTGTGGGACACTTTTGATTAATAAGCAAGAAAAACTACCTTTTTTGTTTAATAAACAATAGTGACTTGTTTAATAAGCAAAAAGTGTCACTTTTTTCGCTTAATAACCAAAAATGGCATTTCAAGTTTTAAGTAGTTTCTCAGTGAAAAGCCGTTTTATTCAGATAAACTTTCTCATTCTTTTATGTCCATCCAAGTTTTTCCACGGAATTCAACCCAAATTTTCAGCAATAACAAGGAAAGTGCAAATTTCTGACCGCAGTAATCTTATTGACAAAATTGACCCGCGGTTTAATTTGCAGTAATTTGACATGTCTGAAGTAAGCTCAGATTCAGTCTGTAGAAACCTATATGGAAAGCCCGTGTTCAATGAAATCTCCTGTTTGTTGTGTATTGAAAGACCTATTTATTTGAAATGCTGATGTTGTAATTCGAATGAACAGGGTTCACTTTTGTTTAACCTTGAACATCGAAAAAGCAATCGTTCACTGTACGCCGGCCGCCGATCGATTGCGCCGTGAAGACAAACTTGCACAAAAATATTTGTCCAGAAAAGGAAAATCATCACATAATTATGGCTTTCAGTGAAGGGTTGACCAGTCAAGACTTGTATTCAAAGGTTTTCAATAGAATGGTTTGTCCGTTGTGTTGATTTCGTTGTCGATATTTTTTTCCGTAATGGCCGACCGAACTTAGTGTGACAGAGTGTTGTGTGACACTTGTTTAATAAGCAAGAATACCTGCCATTCTTGCTTATTAAGCGAAAGATGCATGTTTAATAAGCATAAAGTGCCACCTTTCTTGCTTAATAAGCAACCTTTCTTGCTTATTAAGCCAAAAATAACGACTTTTTAGTTTAATAATCAAACTTGATGTGTCAAAATTGCTTATTAAGCGAAAAAGACAGGCAATTTGTTTAATACACCAAAAAAATGGTGTCCGGAAACAATCTGACTCTTGTTTAAAATGAATTTACCATCATTTACAAACTACAGAGACAAAGCGCATGACTTTCTTGAAGGATGTATTCGTTTGCTGAAAGAAAAAATTTAAGCGATATATGAGCACCCCAACTTTTTTTTCAGTCATTGTAATCAACTTATCATAAACTTTGCTTGAGGAAAGACTGATCTGATTCGTATTGCTGAAAACCGAATAAATGACGAAAATAGCAAGTAAACTGTGGTCTTTTCTATTTTGCCCTATGGTAACCATGTCAAGAAATTTGGTTGAAATTTTAATCAAGAATTCAGCTTTCTGTCTAGATCAAACTTAAAAAGTTTATTTGTGTCCGATACAATGCATTGCCTCCAGTTTAATGCGTGTTCTCATGAGTCTTGGTCACAAAAATGTACAATTATTACTGGGAATGCGTTCTTCTAATAAGCATTAAATAATGCCAAAATGGGTCATTTTCAATGCCTCAGTGCTCCTTAATGAGTATGGGCACCCCCCTTTTTTATTTCAAAATTGAAGTTCTCATATGATAAATATTCATTGGGCAAAGTTTGAACGAAAATCTATTGTCAGTTTTATTTCAGGGGAATTACCTTAAGTCTTGTTATTTATGAACACATAATTTCTGAAGGGTGAGGGAGAACAAGTGGAAAAATCATGGAAATTCCAGGGGATGGGGGAGTACCGTGAAGCCTCCAGGAATTGAAAATCCAGGGGGGGGGGGCAAACTGGAAAAAAACCTCTGTGCGGGGGATATGAACATTTTCTGGAACCACACATTTTAATGATTGGTTAATAGCCTTGTTTTTCTCCCAGAAATGTGACATGGCTAGTGTTTCTTTTACTATAACTACTTCCCTTTGCTTACAAATAGCTGTAATCAAATAATACGAGAAGAGGAAACTACAATAACCAATAACAATTTTACGCTAACTGCAGAAATTCTTGCGTGCTCCTTGGGTAATTTTTGTTGTGAATAAGTGGACAGACACACAAATTTATAGTTTATACCATGCGGCAATGCGCAAGGGTGGACAGTTTGATAATTTGTTATTGTAAAAAACAAATAGACGTCAGTTTTTCATGTTTCTGTCCTGTTAAGGTAATTCTTTAGTATTGCATTGCGCATCCCTACTGCACACGATCTTCGTGTCATCAGCGCGCGCATATGGGCGCGTGCATGTGCAAAATGTAAGAGATTTCCCTCAAACTATGCTGGATATCGGAATAAATCCCCCTTTTCTCTTAAACGAGCACGCTGACCCCCGATTTTTTTTTCAGGTATTTGCTAAGAACAGTCTAATGAAGAACATATTTGAAGAGGAAAAAAAGTTTGATAGTAGAACACGATTTTTTTTTTGGAAAATAGTTCCCAACTGGGTGTATTTTGGCCGTGGCGAGGACCTCAAGGTAACCGCGAAAATCTCCTAAAACAAGAAAAAAAACAACAACAAGCAATCAAAAACGGCTTAAATGAAGCAATACTACTTATGTCAATAAATGAAGCTTCACCTTCAAGACAAAAACTTTTTGTGCCTTTCAAGTAACCAAGATTTAATTTTGTACGCAGGTGATTCGAACTTTTAACGCGCAACCAGTAAAAATACCCCATTTTAAGAGCCTGCTGACGCGTAAACATGCACGGTGACCCCATTTTTTTATTGTATTTTTATAATGTTCATTAGACTGTTCACAGTCCCCTATTTTTCCGTGAGATCGTACATCATCGTAGATGTTGATCGTTCAGTTCGACGGGCCGCCATCGTGGTCTCTTGATGCGAGCGAAACTGGGGAGAGTACAAAATGCCCTTGGGTAAGGGTGGTGGGGCTAATAGCGTGGGGTGAGATGGCGGAAAAAATAGGGAGACTGTAACAGCTTCACTCTGTCTCGCGTTCACGGAGTTAGTTGCTCCAGCAACGGCAACGCCTGATTGGTCAAGGGACAATAGAGTTCATCAGAGCGCGGCATAGCGATGACAACTTGAGTGACAGGAAGTGGTGGCGACTCAGGCCAAAATAACATCGATTTCAGAATGTTTTCTGGAGAATGTTTTGATTTTGATTGTCTGTCTGTTTCTAGTCTTCAGGGGAGGATTGGTGTTAAAGCGCGAGCAAAAAAGAGGCCTTTTTCTCATTCACGGGAAGATTTTCCATCTTGTGGATCCATTTCAACACCGCGATATATTTTCAAAAGAATTGCTAGGCGAATTTTGTCAACTCCAGCCCATTCAGAGATCTTAAATAGATTTCCGGTCAAAATGTACTTGTTCTTTCCGCCGTAATTTTGAAATTAACGCCACAAACACGGCACGCATCTGAACTTAGGGCTTTGTCGCTTTTTTTTGCAGTCAGAGAAGAGTTTTTTCCTCCCGCATTAATTTGTCTTAACTTAGTAACTGCAATGAATCGATTTCGTGAGCAATGCTAACTTGAAGACCCTTAATTAAAATTTCTCGAAAATTCACAACTGTACAGCAACACGTAATCGATATCATATTTCCTTGATTTGACAGATTGTTAATTGATTTGATCAGCGGAGGTGCCAAAATGTCGGCCTCGCCCCTTGAACACGAGACAGAGGGAAGCTGTTACAGTCTCCCTATTTTTTCCGACCGCCGTGCCTTCCACCACCCCTACCCACGGGCATTTTTTATCCACATCTGGGATCGCACGGAAAAATAAGGGACTGTGAACAGTCTAAATGTTCATATCATGAATGTTCATTACGCAAAGTTTCAAAAAAAGTTTGATAGTAGAGCAATTTCAAGGGAATTACCTTAATGGTAATAGTGAAGAATAGTTCCCAAAATATACTGTCGGCCAACTGTCGGCCAACTGTCGGCCGACTGTCGGCCGACTGTCGGCCACGTGGCCAACAGTCGGCCAACAGTCGGCCAACAGTCGGCCGACAGTCGGCCAACAGTCGGCCGACTGTCGGCCGACAGACGGCCAACAGTTTGCGTTATGTTTGAGGCCAAAGTGTTGGTCGACTGTCGGCCGACAGTTGGTGACCTGTTGGCAACCTGTCGGTAATGTGTCGGTAACCTGTCGGTGGGGCAAACAAATATGATCGTAAACATATACTTGTATTTTGCTTCTAAACTACACAAAAAAAAGTTTAAGTCATTTCACCTTGCTGAGCACTTTCGATACTAGTATGGCTTTTGTCCACTGTTTTAGCGTTGACTAGCGATACTTGCCCGAATTGGTTCCTATTCATTTATCCGCCATTTTGAAAAGTTTTTTCTAGTTCAGACATACATGAAGTACTGTTAACTATAGTTTTGCAATGCATTATAGGGCGATTGGAAAATTACTTTTAGCTTTGCGTGTTTGTTGCCCCAAAATGGTTAAATCCGAAGCCTATTTTGTGTAAAAACAAAGATACGAGAAATGGGTACTAAATTTACCACTACATTTTGGTATGTGCAGTCAGGAGTAGGAGTAAAAAAGCCTATTTTACAGTTCAAAGAGGATCAAGGAGAGAGATCCGGTACGATCGACAGATTTCAATTTACTTTTTTCAACCGGAAAAGTTTTTGACTCTATTTATTTTTACTCTTTTTTTAGTCGATTTGTGCTCTACTTAACAGTGTCGGCCGACTGTCGGTGATGTGTCGGTAATGTGTCGGTAACCTGTCGGCCGACAGTTGGCCGACAGGTTACCGACAGCCGAATATGGGAGCTATTGTTCACTATTGCCACCTTAATGACAATGAATTTCACCATAACATTGTCTGAGTAGTCTGTGGATCCACTGAGTTATTACCTCATGGATGCACAGCTACTTTTGACAGACACATTAAAAACTGACATCAATCTGTTAAATGAACCACAACATACATACTGTAACGAGATTTTGACCATTACATTTGTACCTCTGCTGTATATTAAGCTCAAATTTCACTTATCTTTGTGAGAAAACAGTTCATTCGTATTCCACTAGTACTTACTTCCTCTCAGAAGGTGATCTTGATCGAGACCTTGATCTTACCACTCCAGTGCTGGGAGAATTCGAATGTGTTACGGACTTAACACCAAAAACAAGAACAGACATGACATCAGGTTAGCCAAGAACTTATTACAACGTGCAAGTCTTACCGATCTGTAATACGAACTCTAAGTCTCACCTGGACAACACTTCGTATTCTCGAACGTTCAACCTCCGCCATGATGCCTATATTTGTTATAAAAGCTTTTATATTCAAACAATTTCTAAAAGGGTCGAGTACTGATTACACAAGTTCACTTCTCTCTTTGAGCGAGTTTTCTGTAACCCTTTCTTCTCGTTTTTTGACTGAGTAGCCGCGCCTGAACTTTGCCGAATCAGGTCAGGTGGTGGGGTGGAGAGGAGATTGTCTGGAGTGGAGGAAGTGATAGACTCGATTACCAGCCGCTGTCCGGGAAAGGAGCCCGCGCTCCTCCCCCGAACTCTCTTCTCGGGGAGGGTAGACCAGACACGAGAGAGCGGCGGAAATCGAGCCTAAGGAAGTGAGGGAAGTGGAGTATTTAAGTATCATTCGTCGGCCCTAGCTAACCAGATAAGCCGTTCTTTTTTCTTTTTCTTTTTTTTTTGGCGTGAGAAAGAACGCTTGATTGCAGGTCAGCCATATAATAATAGACAATAAAATTTTGAAAATAGTATTATTGTGCTCTTGGGTCATATCATGTGTCCCATTTGCGGGACCCCGGCCTGCTGGAGTTGTCCCTACTGTATTTCCCCGTTTACACGGGTCCGGATAAATTTTTGCAAGGACGAATTTTGTTCCTAGACCGCCTGTTTACATGGATCCGTGAAAATTCTGTTACAGATTGCAGTGGTGTTTACACGGATCCGTGCAAATTTTGGACCAGTCGCAGTGTTTAATCATAATGGCGTTTTTACGTCCCTGTTGTAATTGAGGTTATCTATGGGAGGCCATATCAGTCAAAAGTGGTATGAGTTCACGAATATTGATCCAGAAGTCAATTGCTATGGTTGGGTTTATCCATTGGTGTCCGAAATTGTCGATCGCTGTGATTGAGATTATAGATTGCTGATTGAGAATAATGGTCGCTATGGTCTAAAAAGCGATTGATTTATGTTTCCGACCGCTGACAGACGTTCTGACACGAAAGTCAAATGCCCCACCGGGCGGGCCTCATTTTGGGTCAAATTCCTCACTGTACGGAACTTAACGCGAGTCAAATGCCCGGGGATTGCCCGGGGGGATGGGCGGTTTTGGAATTGACTGGTACATAATATTATTAAGCCTGAAAAGAAAAAGAGTCTTAGGATTGATTTAAGGTGATTTCTCAGAAATAAAAATTTCCGATTAATTGTTTTAAACTTTCTCTGAATGTTCCCTACAAAGCACTGTCTCGAAAAATAAAATAAAAAAGATAGGTCACCATTCTCGCAAAAGAGAAATGATGGGCCAATCTTGCCCCATTTAAGGCCGGCACACACGATGGGACTAGTCCGCAGGGACTAGTCGCATCGTGTGAACTGGCCATTTTTGCCACAAAATCTAGTCGTAGGGACCACGAATTCAAACTGGTTTGAATTCGTGGAACTAGTCGCAGGGACTAAAGTTGGTCCCTGTGACTAGATTTTGAAGCAGTACACACGCTTTTAGCTTTATCTTTTTTCCTTCCGATAAAATTTTTTAATTTTTTTCTAGATTAAAGAGGATAACATGGGCACTATTATTATGCAATAAAAATATAGGTCACCATGCTCGTTTAAGAGAAAACGAGCTTTTATTTCGCTGACAAGCCTTGCTTGTGGGAAATTTCTTACGTTTTGCACGTGCACACGCTAATGACGCAAAAATCGTGCGCAGTAGGGATGCGCAATGCAATACTGAGGAATCACCTTAAAACTGAGTTAGCACCTAAAGTAAGGCAAGCAACTAAAGTACAAAACACACCTCGAAAAATGATGGAATCTAGAAAGGCTAACAACTTATGAACCGTGTAACATGAAAATTTTGCGGGAGTTTTATTTTGCGGATTGGGGATTTTTTGTGGTTTACGGGAACAAATTTTTGCGGTTCGAGAACATGGCCTGAAATTTCTGATGGGAACTAATTTTTGCGATTCTCTATTCAAGTAGCAGAATATTTAAGTGGAAGAAACCTTAATATGGTATTTTCAACTTTTATTTTACGGTATGTTGAGTCAAAGTTCACTCTACTTATATATTTAATGAGAATAATACGGTATTCACTGTAATATCTTACTGCACAAAGGGACTCAACAACAGCAAAACAAAACAAAAGCCTATCCCTACCATACACAACAAAACACTCTTTCGTTAATACGGTAATGAGGTTTTCCACGACCGATGTTATCAATTATTATTTTACAAGAAAGCGGCAGTATGAATATAATGTAAGAATGTAAGAATGCAGAGGGGATTTAGAATCAAAAGAGCTAGTATTAAACTTTGAGATCTAACCGGGAACCCGAAAATGGATTTCCCGGTAGGTTTCCACGTCAC
>JAHPZR010022435.1:17500-19266 GCA_019787425.1 Platygyra sinensis
AAGCGAAGAATTATTATATATTTATTCATATAAGCGTTACGGCTGTGCGAGTTGGAACGTGACCTTTCATCTTACGCGGTGTTAGGTTACGCGAGAACCGTTGAGAATTTGAGCGCGTTATAAGACTTTGTATAGGGGAATAAAATATCATTGATTTACAACGCTAAATACTTTGAAATATCCACATATTTTAAGTAAGATGATTAAAACAAACCTACCTTTTGTGTGTCCGTTGTGCTTTTTCGTTATTTTCGCTGTTTTGGGCATTTTATGCCACTACTGTTCTTCCCTTCATAAGACGGAGTCTTCTTCTGTGTCAGTCAAATATACTCTTTGTTGAGCAACATACTTTTCTTCTTTCCTTTCCTTTTCTCTTTGTTATATATACAATACATTTTGATATTTCATGCTGTCCCCATAATTTGTATGATTTACCTTATATTGTCAGGAAGCCTATAGTTCATAAGCCCCCAGCTTCTAATTATAGGCTTCCTTACCATTACCACCTTTAAAATTGTTAAGTTATCGTTTAAGTTTATATCATAAATTTCTAGCCTATTGCATTACTTTTTTAATTTGTTTTTTGCTATCTTTTGTGTGGTTAATGGAAAATAAAAATGGAAATGGAAACTATACATGGACTGGATCAACTGGGATCGCTGATTTAAAAAGAATTGTGCCTTGTTCTTGGGTAGTTACCATTGTTATTTACACCAGTGATCGTAGTTGATCCGGTCCAAGTTTTGTCCGTGCCCCTGGGGGAGAGGTACTCCTTTATATGGGCTATATCCCCAAAGCGTATGGTTTTTTAGCCATTTTGGTCATAATTGGGGTATCGATTTTAGCTGATTATGACCATTTTGGTCATAAATGGGTATGGTTTTTGTACTCTAATCTTGATATGGGTATGTTTTGAAGCTGAGAAGCCATTTTTTTATCATTAAAAAGGACTGGGTTGCTTGCCAGAAAGAAAAGAAAGCCTAGGAGCTTGTTTTGTAGGTGTGGCTTGAAATTTTTTCACCCCTATTGAGGTACCAGTTGTGAAGCTCCCCCAGCTTATGGGGGGCTAGGCCATAGCTGGGGTGTACCAACCCCCCCCCCCCCCCCCTCCTCCTCCTTCCCCGGCCGTAGCTATGGAAATTGTGTGCTTGTGACTTGGGCAACAACGCTTTAGAGGAAACATTACAAAATAATGCTGTTGCCGTGATTTCCAAAACCCAGGTAATTAAAATTATAAGTTTGTAGTTACATGTAGTTAGTAATTAAAATAAAAAAATAGAATGTAAACATAATGTTTGAAGTACCTTAATAGTAAAAAAATAAAAGGTGTAAAAATAATAGTAATAATAATAGTAATAATAATAATAATAATAATAATAATAATAATAATAATAATAATAATAATAATAATAATAAAAAAGTTTGTAGTTAGTTCCTTTTTCTGAATCTCTCTGACCAGGAGTGTTTAGGCTGTCGAGTTGTTTAAAGTGTATCATTTATTTTTGCTGCTGATCTGAAGTATTCTTGGCACACCAAAGATGCCACGATGGTGAGTGATGCTGCAGCCTTTCAGGCTCCCAACAAAGAACGGGGCCGACCCTTCTTTTTGTTTTTTTGTTTTTTTTGTTTTAGGTTTCAAGGCTTGTAAACTACAACTTTCTTAAACATTTGACGTGCCAAAATGGACTTAGACTGAAGTGATCTGAAAGACCTGGGTTTCATTTTGGTCGCTTCAAGTCAGTTAAATATGTATTGTGAAACTGATC
>JAHPZR010022436.1:0-10000 GCA_019787425.1 Platygyra sinensis
ACCGCTCTATCTACCTTTACGCTGAAATATTCGTTTCTTATCATTGAATGTATTACAATACAACTCCTTTTTAACTTATTATTCTCTCCCTTTATGTTTATTTGTATTGCTTTAGAAGTCCTTATTTGCTTGCTTTTCGACGTGTGCCCTGATAGATCATAAAGCCTTCCTTGTATTGATTGCCCAGAATAGGTGTCCAGTCCTCACTCGAGATAAGACTACCCAATAAGTCCAGCCCGTCCTGGACTAAATGTCTCTAGAAAAGAAATGCTTGTAGCGAAAAGGGGCCCAAGCTTCAACTAAAAGTTTTTTCTTACTTTATCAACAGATATCTGAAAACCAATCGGGTTTTATTGGGTGACGTCATACTTATTGGCCATAAAACATTTCCTTGTCTTTTGACTTGGGCAAGTAACCCTTCGTTATCCGAGTAGCTCAAGGCAGGGCCGAGTTGTTCGAAGTCCGGTTAAGCTAACTCAGGGTTAACGAGAATTTTCATTCAAGTTTGCAACTTTTCGAAGAGATTTTCTCTTAGTTTTGTGGACCTTCAATAATTTCAACTTACACAAAACATTAACTGTGAAGAATTCGAACATTTATAGGTAAGTATAATTTGTACTTCGGCTAACTTTTAATCATGGGTTAGCGTTAGGCGACTTTCGAACAACCCGGCGCATGCAGGGTCTACTCACTCAAGATAAAGCTACTCAAAAGCTCCAACATGTGTGGAAAAGTCCCCAGAAAAGTATTGCATCTAGAACAAAAAGAAGTTAAAGTTGAACTTATGTTTTCCTTATTTAACCATCAGGTATCTGGAAGCCAGTCGGGTGCTATAAGATGATATCCCGGGCGCTTTACAGGTCCTTTGCGAGAGTTGAAAACAAACCTTCTAATAGCGAGAGATTCCAAGCCTGCTTGGAAAAAGCGGATGAACAAGGAATCAATTTGTTTGGTATGGACGACAACAGGTGCTGGACCAGTGATGACACTGAGCAAACATACTTCAAATTTGGATCATCGGGGAATTGCAGCAAAAACAATGGCAAAGCTAGTGGCTTGACAAAATCACTCACCGTATTTGTATATCAAAAAGATGACCAAGGTGGGGTGTTCTATGTTATTTTTAATCAACTCAATTGATGAGAAGCAAACACAATTATCGTTTTGCCAGTTATTCAGATCATGAACACTTTTTAGAATACTTTCAAATGTTTTCCCATCTTGTATGTTTCACATGTGCGAATTGTAATTGAAAAGAGATGGGGGCTGAGGATAGGAGGCGCCGCGCACCTCTGGTAAGGTGTCACAGGATTGGCCGAGAAAACAATAGAATAAACAACAGAAACAATGGCCCTAGTCCTAAAAACGAATAGAGGTGGATGAGTCCGGAAGCAAATAAAATTAGAGGTTCCGAAGAGGTGCCTGACTACTGGAGGATAGAAGTTAAAATTGCCTTAGTGCGCGAAAGTCCACCTTCGACGAATTCAGAAAAACTAAATAAAGAATCTGCTTTCACCAACAGATCAATGGGAAGTGATAAGGCCAAGTGAATCCAGCATTTTACTAAAATTGTGTTTCCATATAAGTCGATCAGGAATGATTTTTTAGTTTATGCTGTTTTGTTCCATATATCAATACATGTACAACACAAAATACCGCGAAACCCTGATGAAACACTCGGTCTCATTTATAAAATATTATATACATGCCATGCCATACCATGTCATAAGTAAAATAAAGTATTAACTGTTATCGAAAAACTTTTTACATTTAAAAGAAAGGTTATTGCACTACACTACACTACACTACACTACACTACACTACACTACACTACACTACACTACACTACACCATACCAGAAATTATATTAAAATCACTACCAATTCAAAATAAAGCCAGAATCCGGTGTAAGAATAAATGAATACATATGTGTTTAAAAATGGCCGCATTTGTCGGGTCCGCCAATATGTAAAAACTTAAATAAGATCAGAATCAAATATTATTCTATAACCTACTGTGTAAATAAAACAATGCATTGAAACACTTCTTTTTTTAGGTGATTGGTTAGACGTTGGCTGCTTCTCAAATACCGGACCTCGGGCGTTGCCCACACCTTTTGGCGAAAATATCAGCAGCGTAAAGGGCAATAATGCTATGTTTGAGTACTGCAAATCTGAGGCTGAAGCGCTTGGCTATAAAACATTTGGTGTAGACGACAAGGCATGCTGGACTGGTGACTCGGCGGAGGAGACGTATGACGATAACGGTAAATCCACAAAGTGTCCCGTGACCTTCACAACTGGAAACGGTTCTGGAAGGGACATAAATGGCGACATCTTTGTCTACCAACTTGAGGAATGAGGTAAGAGTGTTAAGAAGTAATATATCAAACAAAGAAGACCATGTTTGACTATGCTTACAAATACCGAGAAGACATTTCTTTGTTCAAAACTTAATAAATCATTAACGAATTTGAGAAATTATTCTTGGCCTTTTAAAATAGAAGCAAAAAGGCAGGTAGGAAATAAACCCAAAGCAAAATCAAGGTTTCCACGGAAACCTCGCCGTGAGCCCATGAAAACAGATAAAATAAAATGTCCCACACATACGCTACTGTACTTTCATAATGTATAGAGACCACATATGTTTCCACTTGCATCCTAATACTACTTCTTGGCCGCAAGGATAAAATCGCGAAGAACAATAAATGTCCTTTGGTACAATCTTGAGGACGGACATTTCTTAAATAAAGGCGTGTCCACATTAAATTACTGAAAGCGAATCGTTGTATTTATAAGTATGAATGTATTTTGCAGCTGATCAACCTCATGTAAACCAATAACAGCAAGTGAACGAGTGTAACTGATGTCTGGAAAGTAGCGTATTAAATGTCCATACAGATGGAGGCGGCCTGCTTGATAACGTCATGGACAACACCAACGTGCCAGAATCCTTCATCTTTAATTTAGTTACAATTTGAGTGCTAATAAAGAAACACTAATGGTCAATTTCCTCTCTGTTTTTTTATTAACAATATTACCTTTAGAAAACTTCCATAATATGTAGATTTAGCCAAGGATAAAAGCAAAGCTCCTAAGCCGGGTTGTCCAATTAAGCAACAGACCACAGGTTTCTATAATTTATAGGCTGATAAAAAATAAAGTGAAAAAATAAAGTGTATGTATGTATGAGCACTCGAGGAACTCGTAAATCACTCGCCTGCAGTTCGTGATTTACGAATTCTTCTCTTGTTGTACCAACATCCAGCGTGGTTTATCAGCATATAAATCGTAGAAACTTGTGGTCTATTACTTTTATACAATAAGTCAGAAGAAGCGCGATTTTTCCATGAGTTTACCGCCGCAATAAACCATAGCTGACTGACCAATCAGAGCGCGCGCATTGATTTGGTCATTATATAAAGCTAGGAGCCTTAATCGGGGAGAGAGAGATCATAAGCGCGGGTCATTTCTAGTACTAGGCCCCTATAAAAAGGAGCAATTTTTCAAGTTTTAGAAAAAAAAATGCGCTATCGCCTCTGACACACGCGTGTACATGCTACGAGGACTTTTTCGGATGTCACAAAGGGAAAATGGCGTCCGAAGTCCCCGAAATCTTTTATGCTTTTGCCCACAACTCAATTAACGTGTTTATGTCTGGGATTTTGCTCAAGTATTTTCATCGTAGGTTGCTCCAGTTTCAGTGAAGACAGTGTCGAATTTAGGCATGTCCCGCTTTGGATCACTGACTGTAACGATATTGTGTAATAGCGGCCTGGTTACCCAGCGCTTTGTCAGCAGCTACTACGAGTGAGTGTATTAACTTCTTTGAGCTTCGGAATAACAGAGCCTTAACAAAGCTTATCTTGTGGTTATGTAAGACTGACCAAGTTATGTTCCGGTGCTTTTTTACAAGAACTACACACTATACTCCACTCCAAAGTTCACATAAGTAAAAGATTAACAGCTTTTCCATAACAAAGCAAAACATTAGTTGGATGTATAAACAATGGCCTCCATTTGGCACGAAAATATGCTAGGATATTTCTCCGCGGACGTTACCTTTTCCGAGAAGAGAAAAGTTTTCCGAGAACGTAGCTCGAAGAAACTATCAGCTTCGAGGAACAGATAATGTCCAAGGACGAATATCCTAGCTTATAACCCACCCATTAATTTTTGATTGATTTTATTGGCTACTTTACGTCACGTGATCTAAATTGCCGGACAGGTATCACGCAATAACCCCCGCCCGCGTCGATATTTGTCCTCTGATTGTTTCCGTCGAGGAAAAACAGTCAGCCCAAGAATTTCAACTTTTCTTTTCTCTTATTTAATATGGAAGGAAACCAAACTGGTGTTACTGAATCTAGCGATGATTACATTAAAAAGCTGATGGCAAGTGCTGTTCCGGAAAGTACAATAAAGTCACCAAAATACGCTGTCAATGTCTTTGAAGGTGGAGAAAGTCACGAGTAGACTTTTAATATTTAGTCCTACGTAAATTTAAACCGATTCATTTTACAAAATAAAGATTTAATACAATGTGATAACTAACTATAAAATAAACCAACCGTTCGCGTCCGACTTTAGCGTGGAGGAAGGAGACAAAAATTCCAGTTGCACTTGAACCATGTTGAAACCTTTTTTACGCAGAAACCAGAAAATTCAGTGGAAGGAAAACCATACAGTCGCAGCTTGGTCTGAATGCTCCAGAAAGTTTTGCAAATTCGGCATGGTTTAACACCATTCTCTACTTCGGAAAGAGAGGCCGTGAAAACCAACGCGAGATGAAACCCCAGTGACCTTTAGCTCAAAACAACAACCGGCTGAAGTACTTCATTTCAAGCGAGAGAGCGACGAAAAATCAGTCCACCTTCAAGTGCTACAGATTTTACACATTCCGTGTTTCACAGATGTAAATTCTGAGACTGAAACACATTTCTTTCTAGTCAAGTTTATGAACAGTACGTCGGAATACATGAACCAAAAGCGCTAAGTTTTCGAGTTTTTGATCCAAGGGGCGTTACGAGAATTAAATTCAGTTGACAGCTTGTCAAATTTGGTCCAATCACAGTGGAAATAAAGTTAGTTAAACCAATCAAATTTACTTTGCTCCCTCACGTCAATCACCGCATTCGCCATCAGATCAACAATGGCTTTTTTATCATCAGTTTACGAGCGGTTTATTGCGAACTGAAAATTAATGGGAGGGTTATAAAATAAATAAACCCCTTTCTGGCTTGCTGGTATGTCGGCTGATAATGTCCTTGGCTGAGAGATTGTCCTCAAAATTTCACATTTGCCCTCGAAGCTTCGCTTCTCGGCCAAATGTTCATTTTTCAGACAATCTCTCAGCCGCGGACATTATCAGCCGACATACCAGCCGCCTGAAGGGGTTTATTTACTAAATATTTTCGCCCCAAATGGAGGCTATTGTGAAAGGTCCACAAGAATCTCGCAACTCTCACCATTTGATCACGCAACGTGACAACATCCACCCCACAACCCACGACACGTACGTAGATTAGCACGGATATATGACAACGATACACGTCATCACAGTGGTCAAAATGTTGTGGATTCACAAGGCGCAGCCGAGTGAGTCCACAATGCAATTTTTGGACGCGTCAGACTTTCCTTTCAAAAACTCTTGCAAACTCGCTCAACATGCTGAAACAATACGAAAGAAATGTTTGGGAAAATAGTGACGCGAACTCGCTATCGATAAGAGTATAGACCACGATAAACCACATTTCAATCTGTTTTTACCCACAATATACGCTCGAAGAAAACGTTTGTTTTTTTTTTTTCAGAGCGCAAGCTGAAAAGGGCATTGCGCGACACATTGACGTGAGCAGCGTAATATGGACTCTTATCGACAACGGCAAATTAGCCACTCAGATTGCGAGATAAGCAGTAAAAAGAAAAATTGTTCCATATCATAGGTGTGCACCAACCCCAAAACCTGCGGTCTCCGGCCCCGACTGTGGCTCCTAATAAAGCCTAGCAAAGCTACGCCAGGATAAGCGAGAATTGGGATATGAGTTTTGTAACTTTGCGGAGAAGGGTTTTCCTTTTATATTTGGTTTGCCTAAAGCTACGAGAATTGAGATTAATCAGCGGAATCTCGAGGCTCAGATGGGCATATTTTAGTTAAAAACCAAGTTCCAATCACAACTACTTATCGATTGTTAATTTCGTGCCACCGTCGATGGTTCTCGTAAAGTAAAATAATTACGTTACTAAAATAATTATGGACATATAAAACGAATAACTAAAGTAAGAACTATAAAATACAGGATTATACAAGGAAACAACAATTCTCGTGTATGAAATTCATATTGGGGGTGGAACCCGCAAATACGATCGAAGAAAGAAGATGCATATTTCTCGTAAAAACAAAACAAAAGTAAATAACTAATCCTAGTATGAATGTAAATTAATTATTCTTAACGACTCGGGACCAATATACTTGAAACTAAGCAAAGATTTATAACATGAGACACACTAGAATGCTCCTAAAAGGCACGTGATCCCGAGGAAAGCTAACACAAATTGATTACTTAAAGCCGTGAGAAGGCCGGCTTTAATCAGGTCCGAAATTTCGTCCTTGTAAACCGACATAACGCACGGCAAAGGGAAAAATGAAACGAAACAAAAAGAACGCGGTCGATTCTGAAGCCTAGACAACCACGTGTTATATCATGTCCGCTGTAAGATACCCAACATCCCTACCCATGATGCCCCGGCTTGGAACCCAGGCCTTTGATATATCTCGTGCCGACAAAATTGTTATTTCAGCCTTGTTCGCTCGCTCACTCGAAATAAATAGAAATAACATTTCTACGCTATTCACGGCTTTGACGTGGTGAAATATTTCATTGCTCGTAACCGGTCCCACGCGACTGGAAAATAATTTCGAATCAAACAAAACTGCTTTTATTCTAACTTAAGTAAAGTCTTTCAGTTATCAGAGTTTCAGGCAAAGTTATTTTTGAACCGAGATTGAGTGGTCCTTACGTTTTTAGGGTTTTTGTGACACACGTATGTCAAAAAAACGGCTGCTGCCATGAAAACAGCAAGTGTCATGTCATACAAGATTGTTGCAGATAATTTTCAGATAAAGTCGCAAACTTTGGCATTTTTACATTCGAATTTATCGTGTGAGGGCAACTCTCCTGGTCTGAACAGAGTAAAGTAAACAAAAAAACACATTAGTAATACTTCGAGGGTTTTGCAGCATGAAGAATCTTTAATATTTTTGGATCAGTCATAATCTACAACTAAAACCATTTCTAATCCTTTATCCCTTCACCAATATTTTCTGATACGATGAGCCGTGTTACATCTCCGGTTGGCTGCATCCTTGCTTGCAATCATGGAAAGCAGGTCATCCTGAAAATAAAGTGATAATTTTTGACATATGTAAAATGTTCCGCGAAAATGAACCATTCGTCTCGATGAGTAATGGCAAACGTGACTATGATATGACAAATGACTGAGACGGTGAGGTGTTTAATATCAGTCATTAGTATATACCACACAAGTGAATAGTGCTTTTCGCGCGCGCTGATTGGCTAGCTCGGTGGTGATTAGCCAAGTACTATTCACCTCCACTGCGGCGAAGAATTGTTAATTAGTATCACCCAACTAGTGGACTAACTCAAATCCTGCTTTTTGATGGCAACGCTACTGGGGAACTAATAATAATAGTCATCGAGTATCGAAATTCGCCGGTTTTTCTTTCGGTTTTTTTTTTTTTTTTTTAACCCAAATAAATATTTCTTCAACTTGCATTTGCTAACTTTAATATTGCCTTTTCTGTCCGACTATTTGGGTGATACTAAAACAATTAGACCCTTCGCCGTCAAGGGCCACGGGTCAATAGCCCATTCGGCTTTGCCTCAAAGGCTATTGACCCGTAGCCCTTTCGGACTATGGGTCTAATTGTTAAATAACACGAGTAACTTTGAGAACCCAGCTCCCACGAGTCCGTTATCGCTCAGTGATTAAGCGTCTGGACTACTCTCTTGTAGATACTTCTGTGCATTAATATTCTACAAGCGTCCTTCTGTTATCTGTTGCGTAGAAAAGCCGCCTGTCTACCTCCCGTCCCCTATGACCTCCTCGGAAGATCTTGTGGAGAAGAGAACGTTTGACGTGATGGAAAACGGGTTTTACCGGATTCAACTACTGTCGAGAAAAGAGAGAAAGAAAAGAGAGAGGAGAAGTACTTTCTCTCCCCGACTTTTAAGGGGAGGGGGCGGATGTATATAGGGTATATAAGAATTTGTATCGGGAATGAAATTTCCCTGATTTAATACGCTAAAAATTCTGAAATATGAACATTTTACACCCACATACGAACAGTTTGAGATCTAAGATCATTGCACTACAAACATTTCTGCGTTTGATGATATGACTCAGTCAAGAATGTGCTGAGTCAGTCTAACGTATAATACTCATTTAAGTACCCTTACCAGAAGGGGGACAGTCTTCGGTGTGACATGTTTCAACCATCTCCGTGGGTCCCTGGCAATCTTTCCCGCCATACTGCGAAGTGCAAGTGCGCACTCGTTTACGCGTTCCACCACCACATGGCACTGAACAGGCGCTCCAATTGCTCCAAGCAGTAAATCCTCCATCCACTGCCGACAGATATTAATATTAGCATAAAGTGAGTTTGGTCGAGGAAATACTTGAAGTCATATTTTGTATAAGGGAATACTTTGCGTTCATAACTCCAAACATTGCCAACGTTTTCGCAAGGACTTAACCCTTCAAGAGACATTTGAAACCGCTGCACAGATAAACGAAGAGCTAAAAAGCATAAAATTCGATTTTGCATTTTGTAAAAAAATTCAAATTTCTAGTTTTTGTACAGTTTTCAATTTTTTCGCTAAAAACGTCGGTAATCAGTAAAGAAAATGATCCATCAAAAGAAAAATAGGGGCACTGGACGCACAAGATCGTTAAACCCAGAAAAAGCTATTCCCCTACTATAATATGATATTCCCCTACCTATACGCAATAAGCCAACTAGAAAACTATTTTAAAAATCACTTGACCAGTTTTATTTTGCTCAGTATTGACAATTCCAACATTATATCTTTATTTATTATGCATTTCCTTTTTCCTCTCTAGTCTACTTTTTATCCTAAAACAAATGTAGTTAATTAAAGGGCATATAATTAGTTTACTATATTTTGCCCTTTCCACTTCTTCTATCACAGTACGTATTTTACTAAACATTTTGTATTCTTGTATGTAAAGTGGAAGTGGAAAATGAATTAAAAAAAAAAGCTAAGCAATGGCCAATTACTGTTCAGTTTACTACTTAATCGATATATGACATGGCGTGTAAATTTGCGTGCGCAGTAGGGATGCGCAAAAACAATTAGCGCGAACGTCCTTAAAGTGAGGTTAATTTTTATGGACACAATGTTCTTCAGGAAACTTAATTAGTCCCCAGAATTTCGCAAAAAAGAGCCACATGGTGTGGTGATACGACATTTCTTTTAAGAAAAATCATGAATTACATTACAAATACTTTACCTGAATCACTTGCACAACCATACAACTCCATTCTCATCGAAATGTGTCGATGCCATGCTTGTGGAAGAATTCTAACATACTTAGCTTTGATTGGTTGGATCAAATCACTAATGACAACGGTATTTTGATCCTTGCTGCCGGTGTATTCCTGAAATTACAAAATATATTACGCGTTGTCCGTTATTTTCCGTCACTTCCACTACTATATGAATGTATTCAGGGAAATGGCCCAGTTATATTTCTAATTTCTTTAAGTTCCGTCTTTCACATTGCAACTTAAGGAGGGGAGGGGAGGTTGTATCTTTGTTCAGACCTCCTATAACAACAAACACTTCCATATTTATTTTTACTTGTATGGTTTCTCATCTATGGAACAAGCTACCTACGTACACACGTTAAACAGTCACCCAATGACCTGAAATGCTACAAAATGTTAGTTTGTAGTT
>JAHPZR010022436.1:15000-22500 GCA_019787425.1 Platygyra sinensis
ATTGGTGAAGCGCACACTGTTTAACAAGATTCTGTGGGACAAATTTTAGATTCCACTGCAAACAAGTGTTTGATCAGGCTCAGTACATGTAGGGTTAATCACATTTTATTTAACCAAATAAATATACTCGTGAGATTTTCACACCACAATAATATCAAATTTATTGGCCACACGGAGAAGGGTTAAGGAAAGATTTGTAATCGGCTTCTCTCCTTCAAACATTTTGATATATTTACTTCTCTTCTTCCTTGAAGACATCTCGATAGTAAGGTAAAAACATTTCAAATGCACAGTGGCCGTAATTAATGGAAGAAATAAAACCTCGCTATAAGTCAATATCCAAATAATTCGTCACAGATAGACTCAGACATTGCTTAGAGATTCTGGTCCCGCAAAAATATATACATGTCCAAATAACAATAAAGAACAGTGGCGAGTTGCCCTTACTGATTCAGTTGCTGTTATTTACTGTTTACATCTCACTGCCTTCACGCTGGCGATCGTGAAAACAATATTTTTCGATCCTTTCTAAAATTCTTGAAGAAATGGTTGAGTATTTGCCAATCTGTAGAGTTTAAACGATGAATAAAGTATACAAAAGCGACTTCTAAGGGTTTTCTTGTTGAAATCATCACAGTAATTTGATGTGTACTCGACGACGGCGTTGATATGAATTAGCCGTTTTCCTGTTACTAACAGCATGCTTAGCGATCGTAGGCCGCACACCAACTGTCATGGTTACAAGTGTTTCTCTTTTTAGTTGTCATATCTTGACGAAAAAACAAAAATTGTATTGTTCTTAGGCAAAAATCTCTCCATGTCTGACCTCGATACAATGCTTTACCATTACAGATGACCTCATAATGACGTCACAGTAACATGCACATATCATTTTGATAACGGCATTGTACTGAGCATATAAAATTTTATATCAACCGATAGTTTAAAGTGCCACTGAAACGAAATTTTCGTATGTGAGATTTTTGCTTAGTAATAAAGTTTCAACCTTACTTGGAAACACTGGAGACTTTTTTTTCGCATACGGTAAGCGAAAACTGCTTTTTCAGCCGTTCGAAGTTGGCTGGTTAAGCCCAAAATTGGCGGCCAGCTTGGCGCGGCCAAAACAGCCTAGTGAAGTCACTGGTTGTATTAGTCTCGTGCCGCGCTGAAAATTTAGAGTGATTATGGGAGAAGAGAATACTGTTCGAAGCCCCCAAAAAACATCTTAAGGACATCTCAGAGCTTTAAATTAGTCACTAACAGTAGCCTTAGCCATGAAGAGATGGAGAGGCGATCCTGGGGCTTTTCAGTCTATTTATAATTGAATAGTTCCAAGGTAATTTATGAAAGCAAGCACGCGAGTGCGAGTTCTGAAATCGCAAAATGCTCGGGACACTTAGTCAAATGGCGAGCATTAAATTTAACAATGTCTACACTCATAAAGTAAAAAAGACCTGAAAACAAGAGAAAGCGGCTTTTGAAAATATTATCCGGAGTGCTGGTGCATGAATGGCAGCAACAACGCTTCAAGTTTCGAGTCGCTTTGCTTCGAGGAAACCAGACGCTTTGCGAGTTTCACCGCAGACGAGTTGTGTTATGGTGACCTTTATCCAGTTGTATCTGCTACATCCTACAAGTTATCACAACATCAACAATTAAAGAAACCCTCTACTTTTACATGGAGGGAGCGAATTTGAAACTGTAAAGGCAAACTAAGCTGCCATGACCCAACACGTATGTTTTCAGGCAACGAAAGAAAGCGTGACAATGTCGACGGCGAAAAGTCATATATGTAAATTGGTTCGAATTCTGTTTTTAAAATAAACCTTCGAAAGGAGTGAAAGCTTGTCACGTTTTAATGAATTGCTTTGAACTTGGGTACTATTAAATGAAGATCATAGATATAAGTACGCGCTAAAGAAGAGAAGCGAAATTCCACTTTGTTTATATTACACTGACTGACACGTATGCGGCGATAATCGAGCGATAAAGCGAACCCTGCTGTTGATCACAATTTTCAAAGATATTCTCTGTCTACCATAACAACTCTCACGCCGTATTAGTAACATAAAAAGATGCCCTCTGTATGCAAAGAAGTACTCCACTGAAAGCTTGTGGACCATTAATAACTTCGTAATTGTGCGGATGGCTGAGGAGCTCACTTCTTTTAATGCAGTAAAGTTGCCGAGGATCAGGGCGAGGATATATTCGAACCTTGTTAATAGACCTTTGATAAACGTGAGAATCCAAATTACAGAACCAGGCTGAAAACAGACGACGACATATCGTGTATAGGCTTCAGGATGTGATATAAATGTTGCCATACTCGTCTTCGAAGTCTCCAATCGAGTACTCAAGATGTTCGAAAAATATAGTAAGCTGTTCTAATCTGCAGCATTCATTTTGGCGAAGCTACACTCTTTTGCGCCCTCCAACATTTATGATGTGAATTTACTGTCAAGGTTGGACAGAAATTATAAGGTAGAAAACTAGTAGGTATCGACAATAGGATGAATAATCTTGAATAAATCAAGTGAAAACAAGAGAGAATCTTTAGTGCTTCCATCGTGAATACAACCAGTGACGTCACAAGGTCCTTAAACTCGGTTCCAGAGCCCGGACACAGTTATGCTCCAAAAAGACGATTTCGGCAGCTAAAAGAAGCGCTTTCCGTTAGGATTTGAAAGAAATAAAGTTCACCACCATTTTAAGCACGCTTGAAACTACAAAGTGGGCTAATAAAAGAGAGTATGAAAATTTCGTTTCAGTGGCACTTTAAGTGCTTTTCAACTTTTAGTGGGCGAACTTCCAATGGAACGGAAGTTATTTTTCTGTGTTAACCTAACTCGAAATCAACAAGAAATATCTACCTAAGTCTTTTCCTATCAATATCCAGTATAAATTCTCTGAAAAGAAGCACTTGACACATTTTTGTCAAATATTTTCAGAGCTACTTCTCACGGTTATCGATAAAACGCGGCAGAAGAAGATTCAACCTATAAGTTCCCTCAACATAGGTTTTCAGGCGTATATTAGAATGGAAACATGAAATAACTACTACATACATGTCACTTAGATGCAATTTTTACACTCTCGCTGATTCTTGGACCGCGAAATGTCCATTTTTGTGTCATCTGTTTTGTTGCTTCGCAGCCCTTATCTTGTTTAATATTGTGATGCTGAGGTGGCCTCTCCTATAAGCCTGGGGGTTTCTTGAGGTCTCCTCGCCTAACAACTTGCTGTATATTATTATTGTTATTATTATTATTTATTTTATTTATTTATTTATCATTTTTTTTTTTAACTATTGTAATATAAAGGCAAATAAATGATGATGATGATGATGATGCTTCGACCCGAGGTTTAAAGAGAATGTCCTTCGCCTTTCCGCTTTCGTCATCAGAGATATCAACATTTGTCGAAACAGCTACTCACAAGGCCGTTTAAAATCCAGGAAGAGCTATCACTGTTGTGTTGTGTTATAGGATACACATTTCTTACAAAACCACTACAAAACATTCCGCCATCTTTGTCGATATTAAGCGGTACAATTTGTGTCACTATACATGACGTAGTTACCGTATTAAAAGGAGGTGACCGCTGACTTTTCAATATCTAAGTTCATAATGGCGGAGTGTTTTGTGATGGAATTTAAAAGCAATCTGAATGTTAAAGTGATCACTCTCCCTGGATTTTACAGTGTAACGAACTCAACCGGGGCCACCCAACGTTTTTCAGCCAATCACAAGACGAGTTCAGAACAAAAGAATCAGAGTTCGTTCATTTCGGACTGACTGGGAATTGATGCTAAAGGCAATGTGAAAGTGGAATGCGCCGCTTCTATTTACGACGAAATGTGGTTCATTTTCATCACCGAAAAGGGAAATAAATATTTTCTGAATGGCGGCCCAATAATTTTGAGAAACAGGCCAAAAAATAAATATATTTACAAAGCAAATGTGGACCTCGAATGCTAAAGACGAATTCAACGCAAATATGTTTACCGAATGGCAGGCTGGAAGAGTTCAGCAAATATATTTACCGTTAACCCGTGGACCGGGAATTGTGGAGACGAAATGTACTAGACACAGTTATATTTAGAGGGGGTAAGTTTCTAAAGAAACTATGGTGCTGCGTCGGTGGGAGTATTACAGGATAATTTGGTTTTATCAACTGAGTTGATAATGTGAATTAGCCACCGTAAAGAGATTCGAAAGCTGACGTTTCGAGCGCTAGCCCTTCGTCGGAGCGAATCGAGGAATTGTGGGTTGTGTGTGGTTTATATAGAGAAATATGGAGCTACGCTATTGGTTGGTGCCTGGCAACGTGAAAAAACAACAGAATAAGTTAGGTGAATGAAAAGCGTTCGTTGATACCGTGAGGATTAACAGTGCCGATTTGAAAAATTAATTTTTGTTCTAGAGTTTTGCGGCTTTCTGTGCCTCCTTGATGTAGGGAGAGGCCACAGACCGCCATATGTTGCTTCGAATGATTCGGCAGATTAAAGTGTCTAGCGACCGGTTTAGATGCGTTTTTGTCGTCTTTCTCAACGTCGCGAAGATGTTCTCGGAATCGGTCGCCTAGTCGTCTACCTGTTTCGCCGATATATAACTTTTTGCAGAGAGTGCAAGTTATACAGTAGATGACATTGGCTGAGGTACAGGTAAAATGATCAGTGATTTTAATATATAATTATATTTAAGCTGACCTGAAAACTCACGGAATGAATACTGAGAACGTACAGCAGGACGGCGGAGAGGAAACACAAATATATTTACCGGATGACGGCAGGAATTTTAAAGACAAAACGCCATGAAACGTACTACCGAACACAATTTTTAGAATTATATTTACCCAATGACGGCCGGGAACGTGTAGGATGACGGAGTTAACACAAACATATGTACCGAATGACGGCCAGGAATTTTGAGGACCTGAAAACTCACGGAATGAATACTGAGAACGTACAGCAGGACGGCGGAGAGGAAACACAAATATATTTACCGGATGACGGCAGGAATTTTAAAGACAAAACGCCATGAAACGTACTACCGAACACAATTTTACTCACGGAATAAAAACGACGTGTTGCACTTGTGAATTTTTCACAAAGCTGAAATTGCACTCGCCGAAGCGGCTCGTGAGAATTTCAGCTTTTTGAAAAACTCACTCGCGCAAATGATTGCAAATTAAACTCGAAACCGTGTGACTACCTACACATAATGCCCTGTAATATGTAGTAAGGATGAGAATACTTCTGTTCGAAATAAATGTTACAGGTTGTAAAAATTTATCGGCCTTCAAAATTGTAGCTGGTCACGGAACTCTGTTTTGTCGACCTTCGCGTCAACTGCTGGCGATCCGTTATAACAGAAAACTCGAAAAATTTTCTTAAGCCCCTCGTTGTTCCAGTATTGTTGAGTCCAACACTGAAATATAGTCCGTTTTTTGTCTTCAACATTGCAGTCATTCCGAACATAACGCATATTTTACATTACGATGCAAGTCTGTCAACATTCGCGACCGTCGCGAGTGACCGTCAAGTCGTTCGGAAACCATATTTGAAAATATAAGTCAAATTTGCGTTGAATCTCTTTTTTCTTCCGTCAAGCCATCATTGGAAAATGTATGTGTTTTGTCTGTTTTAGTTTTAAAATTCATGGCGCCCAACAGTGAATATTTTGTCTTCTCTTCGTTGATGGAAAATAAACAACTTTTCACCTCAAGTCTCTCATTTGTGATTGGTCCGTAAAAGAACGAACTCCGATTCTTTTGTTCTGAGCTCGTCTTGTGATTGGCAGAGAAAGGTTGGGTGGCCCCGGTTGAGTTCGTTACACTGTAAATGACCTTTTGAGTAGCCTTTCGACAGCTGTTGATACCTCTGATGATGAAGGCGGGATGGCAAAGGTATTCTCTTTAAACCCCGGGTCGAAGCAACGGAACAGATGGGGCAAAACTGCATGGACATTTCGCAATCCAACAATCGAAGAGAGCGCAAAATCGCGTCCAAGTGACATGTACAATCACTGCATGTAGTACTTATTTCTTGTTTCAATTTTATTTTTCGCCTGAAAACCCAACTTGAGAGAACTTAAGCGTTGAATCTCCTTCTGCCTAATTTTTTCGATATCGAGAGAATGTCACAAAATGTACTTCTGAAAATATATGAAAGAAATGTCTCAAGTGCTCCTTTTCGCCGAATTTATACTGGATATTGATAGGGAAATACTTAGGTAGATATTTCTTGTTAATTTCGAGTTAGGTTAACACAGAAAAAAGGCTTTTGTGTTTTAGTGAATGTTCATAAAGTGACCGAAAAGGCCGTGAAGTCCTATGTAAACAGCATGCCAGCACAGAAAAAATCTTGAGGTCCCCAAACATTTTATGGCTTTTTTGAGAACTTTAGTGATTGCTTTCACTATCCATGTTAGAATAATGCGTATTTGCCGTTGCCTAGTGCAGATATTTGCATAAATTAAGGGCTATTCAAAACTATTCATATCTGTACTTTGAGATTAATAATAGTAGAACATGATCCGGTGGATTTCATTTCTACATGGCCTTCCTTGTTGTAGAAATACTAAATCAAAGACAGCTAATTAATTATGCATGCCATAAATTAGTGAACAAGGACCATTTTTGAAGGAGGTACCCCTAACTTGAAGAGAATAAAATATTTTAACTTAAGTTCTTGCCATAATCATTTACTCCCCAAACCCAACGTTTATGCCAAGTTTGAGCAAAATCGGTGATTTGAGCTGTATCACCTCCTGCCTGGTTTTCTCATGGACACACTCTTAATTAGTTTATTCTATTTTTGACGCTTTATCATTGATAAAACATTGAGAAGTTCAAAAGCAAGATAAAACTAGTGATCTCATGTAATTTTGTCTGCTGAACAGAATGCTGTTAACGAATACTCCTAATACGCAAGTGTGATATAAAAATGATGTCATTACACACGGTCAACTGTCGCTGAACCAATAAAAACGTGTCTTCCGAGCCCAAAAGTTAGTTTTATAACATAGTGTCTGATTTTAATTTCATTGTACAAAGTTTTTGCCTCTTTTTTCAGTTCAGCGTGAATAACAATTATTTAATGCAAATAAATACAGCTATTTTCACCGGTAACCATGAGTAACCACGGGTAACCAAATGATGGTTAAAAGGATACTCTTAATATTGATTTAATCAATTCATGGTTACCTGTGGTTGACCGTGGTTACCCGTTGATTGTCATGTACAGCGGTCGTTTGAATTACTCACCAAGATAGCCTGCTTTGGGGGTACCACCGGTTGTTTTGTAATTCAACAATTACTTCATTATTTCATTCATTTTTCGGAGAGAAATAAGGTGGAGATGACCAACACCCTAAATTGGCGATGTCACGCACGAATATCACGCAAGATTACAGTTCCAAAAAGGTAATATTTTCCTTTAATTTTTGTACTGATGAGTAACCTTGCCATAATTTTCCCATGAGAACGACCCAAATCTCG
>JAHPZR010022436.1:30000-40000 GCA_019787425.1 Platygyra sinensis
ATTGCAAGTGATTACAAGCACGAGTCGACATGTTCAGTTGCCATTGTCTATATTCGGACAAATCGATGATTCTCTCACATTTACTTTTCTTAGGTCTTGTCGCTGGAGGTACGGTCAACTTCTCAGACAGTTTTAAGTCAAAGAAATTTATCGGTAAGTATAATTTATTTGGTAGATTTCTAATGGCTCATGTGATAATGGACCAATTTAGCACACAGTTAGGTTTAAGCGTTCTTGACATTTTGAGGTAGATTTAGTACTTCAGACTGCCACGTGATATGTCACGTGATCAGCCAAATTGAAACTAACAACTTAAGGTAAGAGAGAATGCTGGGTTTTATAATAAGCGAAAATTTTGCTTGGCTAAAAATTTAACAATGTCTTTTTTTGCTCGAAGAATATTCTTTAAAATGAATGTTTTCGTTTTCTCTAAACAATCCCCGAAAGGTTCTCAATAAATAAATGAAATTCAAGTTTGTTTTCAGCTCCGTGTGGGTGTACATTCTTGGCGATGCTGTACAAAATAGCACTAAAATCCCTTTTCGACAAACAAAATGGGCAAAGCTGTACAAAAGCGAAAAACTCCGAACGATTTGAAGCCGTGAGATAATATCATTAAAGTAATAGTGACCCACTAAAATGGCCAAAAGGGCTCGTGTTATTTTACTTATCTACATACCACAAGACTGAAATCGTTGCAGAAATGAATACGAGATAAACGCTTCTCATCTTTACTGTTTTAAACGATCATCTTTAAAAGTAGTGGAGTGGATATTTGTTCTTGTAGATTGTGACTCAGCGATGGGTATGGAGAGTGGAAAAATTCCTGACTCTGCACTAAAGGCTGCTTCTGTGGTAAGCTAGGATAAAGTTAAAAGCTAAGTCTGTATTCGAGCCAATGGGCCTACCGTACCAGGCCTATGCCTATCTCGGCTTTCAGTAGATAAATCGACTAGTAGCACTTCCGTTTTCTTCTGAATAGGACGCTGGTCAAAAGCAAGATTAACCCCACCCCCATCCCCTCCTCCCTCCACCTAGGAAAGAAGAAGCTGGGATCTTAAATCGATGGAAAATGTGTTTACATTTGGCTAGGGAGTATTTTTTGCCTCTTGATTTTTCTTTTGTACTGTATTTAAGTTTTGATGTTCCGGGCCGAGATATGCTTTATGGTTTATGAACATTATTCTTTTTTACAGTATAGCGCTGGCTATGAACCAAGCAAAGGCAGATTAAATAAGCCGACCTCGTACATCGCCAAAACCAATGACATCGGACAGTGGATTCAGGTGGACCTTGGAAAGGTGGCCAAAGTGACAAGAATCGGAACTCAGGGCCGTTATAATGTGGGACAGTGGGTGACCAAGTTCATTGTCTCGTACAGTATTGATGGTGGATACTTTCAATTTCAAATGCACAAATCGTATAACTTCCCTCGGGTAAGCTGTAAACCGGTCAGCTTCCTCAATGTACATAATCTCTTTCAGAAAAGGAGGACGTCTTTAACTCGAAAAATTACAGATGATTTCCCTTGTATGTTTTTGTTGGCTTGCTTGTCTTTCCTAGTCTTTCCTAGACCCATCAGGGCGTGTCATCATTACCCTAATTCTGTAATATTAATAATAATTATTAATAACTATTGCGCATCGGAGCGGTTTTCAATTACGTAGTCAGTTAGTTTCTTTGGGTTTGGTTTTAGTTCTAATACGATTTGAGACTGGCTGAGTAGTCTAAGAGGTAGAGAGATTTTCAATTGACAGTGAAAAAAGAAAAAAAAAACAAAACCAATTAGACTACTCAGCCAATATCAAAACCGTAGTAAAACCAAAACCAAAGCAATAGGCCTTTTTTGAGTTCCCTGTGTCTCTGTTTCAAAGCGAGACTAAGTGCGAACCATTATGAAAATGACTTTGATTTTAATAAAAATGAAACTGCGTGCAGAACTCATTTTCGTATGAAAGGTTTCGCACTTGGACTCATTTTGAAACAGAGGCACAAGAGAACTCGGAAATGGCCTATTGCCTGACTACTTTCGACGCTCAATTGAAAACCGCTGTAAAACAAAAAACTTCAGCGATAATCCCATAATTAAACTAATTCACATACGAATTGACATACAACAAAAATGAAAAGTAGAAGAGTCAAATCATCTCCGTGAAAAGACATGCATATGATTGTCCTTTTGCAGGAATATATCGCCAATACGAACTACCAGAGTGTCGTTGTCAATACACTGGATGAACCAATCATAGCTCGTTATATTCGAATTCATCCAGTTGCTTGGCATGGATACACATCTATGAGGATTGAACTGTATGGCTGTTATTCAGGTGAGGATAGATTGACATGTTTACCCAGACTTCCGTATATATTGTCTCTTGTAGTTACACTGCACCTATAAGAATCTAACCACTATCTAACTATAATCTGTGTGGTTTCATTTCCTTTTCCAACTGCTTTAATCAGTGCTGGCAAGGTCACAAGAGATCGTCTTATTAAGTTATTTAATACTTTAGGTTAGCTTCTCTTCGTAATCTTAATGTACTTGGTTTGTTTTATGTTACTTTATTTCTATTTATTGTATAGTAGTGATTTCTTTGTTATTTAGTCCATCTACAGACAATCCTTGTATTTGTAAAATGTCTTCAGATCTCCCCGCCTCGATTAGTTTATAAGCTATTTGCGGGGGGAAACTAATGTAATTTCTTGTATTTCTAATTTTAATAAAATTTTGTTGTTGTTGTTGTTGTCGACTTTCATTTAACAAGATCACTACCAAGAAAGACCACACACTGCAGGATTTGTTGCCGCCAAAATGGTCAAGAATACTTAGAAGAATAGGGAATGAATTCCCATTCCCTAGATGAAAACTCAGGAGATACAAAAACTCGTTTATGTCTTTTTACACTTATGCAGGTGTTATTGCTTTCGATTGTCAAGACTCGCATCTGCTGTGTTTAACTTTTTCAGTAAAGACTTCATTCATTCAGTCATTCATTCATTCAGATTCGATGTGAGAGATCACGTTTTGTGAAGAGCCCTTTTCAAAGTTCAAAAATAACCATCCATCTACACGCAGGTTACCTAGGTTACCCAAGAAGTTCGTTTCTTAAAATCGTATTTTTTGCGGCAGGATTTCCAACGCCAGGGCCTCCTATGTGCATGGCTGGACTGGGACTGGAAAATCGAAACATCCCCGATTCTTCTATAACGGCTTCTAGTATGAACAGCGCTGCATATCGTCCAAGTCTGGGTCGCCTTCATCATTACTACGGCTGGTTAGCTGGTACCTCCAACCAACAGCAATGGTTTCAAGTGGACTTCGGAAGCTGGACCAAGGTGACCAGAGTATCTACCCAAGGAAGGCAGAACGCAGCACAATGGATTACAAAGTACAAGCTTGGTTATAGTTACGATGGAGTGTTTTATGAAGAGTACAAAGAAGACGGCGGCCAAGTCAAGGTAGCTAGTTGATAAAAATTAACTCAAAAAGAAGCTAAGGGAAGGAAAACTAGACGACAATGCACATGTTATTTCTTTCAAGGAGACGATTTGAATGCATAGCTACAGCTGTACTAACTCATTTACACTTCTTCTGGTATGATTGATACCTGATGAATGTGCAGTCCGTTCATGGACAACGTAAGTTAAGTGTTATTCACTTCGTAACGTGAACACTTGACGGTAATTTTTTAGTCATTATAAAACAAGGGCTTTTCATTTAACACAATGTGTTTTTACAACAAATCTTCTACATTATTATGAAGGGCCTTCATATTATGGTCACAAAAAAAGATACAAAAAAATTATGTGTTCATTGTCCTCACTGCAACATCTTGTCCAGCTTTTCAAAAATTGTTTATCGTTTGCACAACATTACATTATTGGCGCCCTATTGGCTCCCATTGTGGCATCATACAGGATACATACGTGTGACGAATTATCTCAACATAGCTTAAGAACAGGCATGCGTTTAACAGCTAATAATATACTCATGGGTAGCAATGACACTGCATGCAGACACAAGGCCAAACTGACTCCACTACTTTACTTATTCTGAATATTGTTGCACTGTAGCCCAACAGGTTTCACTCATTTCGGATTCAAATTCGAAGAAACCTTGACAGTTTGAGATGCAGGTGGTTTAAAGTAATAGCACTCGTAAACTCGTAAACCAAACTCTCCGCAGGAATTCGAAGGCAACACAGACCAATATATGGTTGTCAGCCATCTCCTGAAGAAGCCTATTGTGACACGCCACATCCGAATCATTCCAGTCTCTTGGCAAGGCGCCATTGCTTTAAGAACTGACTTTTATGGATGCAAGTCAGGCGAGTATCGAGCATAAGACTGAGTTTATATTTCAAGTAATTATCAAGAAGTGTCAAAATTATCTAATAACACAAACATTTCGGGTGTATAACCCTTCTTCCGCGTTAGTTGCTTGTATGCCGGCATAATTTGTTACCGCAATTATCTATGAATTTTGACCACATTTTAACATTTTGACAACTTTATCCACCACTCATGTGAGTTCTGTGCATTTGTAAATAGGGTAGATATTAAGAGCTTCTTATCTCACGAAATTAAGAAACAAAAAGATATGTTATCATTACTATCTTGAAAGATTATCTTGTCACATGCATACCATGATTTTATTAATATTCGCACCATACTTATAAAGTACATCATTTATAGTCATTTTACATCAAAGCTTGCTTATCAATGGATATCTTTTTTTCAACTATTCGTCAATAGGTTTCGACATCCCTAAGATAGTATGCGCTTCTCCTCTTGGAATGGAAAACGGCAAAATACCAGACTCAGCCATTGTAGCATCGTCACGTCATAACCAATATTGGGGACCAGAGAGAGGAAGACTAAACGAAAAGACAGAAGGTAACAGCTCAGCTTCAAGGGTGTTTCGTTTGTGGCATAGCCTTTCTCTTGCGATTGCCCATTGTGCCCTGCAAGACAAATGGTGTTGTGTGTTCCGTATAACAGACCCTAATTATAACGCGATGCAACATGCTGGCCAAGGTCTTCGTTTGTATGGGATTGTAAACGACAATTGCGTCTTATTCCGTACAAAAAGGAACTTGAGCAATGACCATCCATGTTAGCCTTACTCTTTGTCAATTGCCCGTACACAACTTTAGTTGTTGGTATTCCTATTCAATTTCCAATTAAATCTGAATAATGTGCAAAGTTTAGTTTAAGAAAATTTTTTGAATACTTTTATGGTCGGTACTCATTAAAACTCTACAAACATGAGGCGCCGCGGAATGGATATGTTTAATCAGCTTCGTTTATTTACCTTTTTCAGAAATATATACTATAATTTCGAGAAGGGCAGTTGGCTAGGCTTTCACACTAGAGCATAAGAAAGAGAATCCAGGATGGATTTAAGCCCGTAATATTTTCGAATTGTAGATATCTTTCTTTTTTTTTGTTCAAATCATCCAATCGATCCCATTACACACCCATGTAACAGATAACGCTAGCGGATGCAAAAGTCATATATCAATATAGAATCTTCAGGGAGCTCTGGAGGAACACATTTTCTAAATACATTAGAAAGTTGTGAGTTAGATATTGTTGCTCGTCTTTGTATGTTTCATTTTATTATCTCGTTATATAATACTCCCGTGTATTCTGCATCGATTTAGGGAGTTTTCAAGGAGGATGGATATCCCAATACGCGGATGCAAATCAGTTCTTACAAATTGACTTGGGCAAGGTTACCAAGGTAACCAGGATCGCTACTCAAGGGCGGTATGACGCAGGCTGGTGGTCAAAGACTTATACTTTAGCATACAGTGTAGATGGTGGAACATTCATGTTATACAACAATGGCCAGGTACGTGACACCTCCTGTCCAGTTACAGTGAAACCTGCACCATATTAAGCGGCCCCATATCAAGCAGATGCACACCAGCTTGACTCCCTAAATTCCTCCCCAAATTCACTGTAAAATAAGTTCAAGTTCAAGTTTCAAGTTTTATTATTTTACACTATTTACAGCATTCTGTTCACTGCATTCAGCGAAAACCTTTGTTAAGTTCACGCAGGCAAGAATAGTAAGCCATCTTGTTTGACTAAAGAGGACACTTGAAGGCCCTTTTACTTCTAAAAGCTTAGCACAGACTCCTTTATCGTTGTTCAGCGATGTTGTTTTAAAACTAAGTAGATAATTAACTCACTGGGCATTTTTTGCTATGAGAAGCCTTTGATCTTATTCTGTGCTCAAAACGTTTAATAATTCATTAAGTGGACACAAAGAAGTTTACTAAGGATATCTTCTTATACTGGTTTCACTGCACTCCTAGTTCATTGCGCATTCCCATCCCAGAAGGAAAAATGTTTTAGCAGACAAAAGAAGTTCTGCGCAGAAAGCAGTAAGATTCCAAATTTAACAGGAGGCGAGAGGACCAGCATCACCCATTGAGTAACATTCTCCACGTTCTTAATTCTAAGGTTCTGCAAGGAAACACGGACAATGTGAATCCCGAAGGCCGTATCCTTGATCCCTCGATAATTGCTCGATTTATCAAAATCAATGTTAAGACATTCCAAGGATACCCTTCATTGAGAGTGGAGTTGTACGGCTGCATTCAAGGTACGCTTAATTTCAGTGGAAATTTTGTTCTAAGGAAAAATATTTATACCAATGTTAGAAGAGCTCAGTTACCTTTCTCTTGAGTTATGGTGGCCATGTACAAGAAAAAAAAACTATTAACTTGAAAGAAACCTGAAAATAAAATTATTTTCCATAAAAATAAACCAAAGAGATGACAATTTAACAAACGATCAAGATACAAGAATGGCTAAAGATGGAAAATATTAAAACGGATCAGACCCAACGAACGATGGAATGTGTAAAGTAAACTTTACAAGCTTCCCAAACCGTGGCGTGACTTATCTCCTTTAATTAAGGATCAAAACTTCAAATTCATTTTAACAACACTTTAAATTATTAGTATTTTCATACCCGAGGTAGACGTTTGGGAAAGAACGTCGTGCCACCATTTGGTAATTTACTCTTGAAAAATCGTAAACAAATCTCCATATGAAGTAGTCTACTTTTTTTAGGTTTTCCTACACCCAAACCACCACAGTGCATGGAAGCCCTTGGAATGGAAAACAGTCAAATACCAGACTCTGCTATAACAGCCTCGAGCTCATACAATGTCAACAGCTTTGCTCCGTCCATTGGCAGGCTCCATTTTCTTTCTGCTGGTAGTGGTAAATACGGAAGTTGGGCCGCAGGCGCTAACAATGAAAACCAGTGGTTTCAAGTTGATCTCGGAAGCTGGACAAAAATCTCGGCCGTAGCAACACAAGGAAGACAAGATGCCGATCAGTGGGTGAAGACCTACAGTCTGTCATTCAGCTATGATGGTGTTTTCTGGGAAACTGTTAACAATGAACACGACGTTGTACAGGTACAAATATTGGCAATATAAATTTAAATAAATTTGATGAGCTTCAAGACAAACATAAAAGGCCGTGCAATGAGAGCCTCGAATCACAAGCACGGAAATCTTTTCTTTAATACCTACAATAATATGCTGCCGAGTAGGTTGAATAACTGAATACTGAAAAACCCGAGGTATATACGATGTCAGTTTAACCGATGTGGAGTATATATGAAATAACTCATATTTGAACTACGGTTGTAGATTAAAGTGAAGAATGATCATCGCAGGTACAGCCGCAGTTCAAACTATGAATTCGTACATACTTACATCATTTCACTCGTCATGGTAGAGATAAACTCAATAAATTGACCTCGCTCCCAATGTGTGGCTTCATAGCTTAGCTGGTAGACCATCGCACCGGGTTCGGATCCCGTTGAACCCTGATTTTCTTCAGACTTCTTCTTTCCAATCGCTTAAAATTGGAAATTTACTGCTATGATCATTCTTCATTTCCATTATGTTTAACCGATATGAATATTAATCATTTCATAAAAAGACCTGGACATTTACTTTTCTATGTGCAAGACATAAATGTAAACTTCTTCCCCTTTTCGCCTTTTTAAAGACCCCTAGTTCTGGGTTCCTTCTGTGAGTAACGGAGCACAGATTACGTAAGCTTGCGTAAAACAAAAGAATAAAAGACAGGAAACAAAACAACTCCAAATAAACGCTATTCCCAAGTTACTAGAAATACAAAGCTTTCATGTACCTACAGAAAGATCCTAGTTTTCCAACATTTTTCGAAAGCAAGCAGACGGTACTTTCTATTAAGCTTGTGAAATTATTGTTGGGGAAAAATACAGGTAACTCAACAATTCAACTGTCAGGGGGGAAAAGAACGTTTTCTTAACTGTAGTTTCAGATTCGATTTCGGTTTGCTTGACAATTGTTTGTTTGCATTTTTGTCTTCAGGTCTTTACTGCCAACTCGGATCGATACACAGTAGTAAGGAACGTACTGGACAAGCCAATTATAACACGATACATCAGGATTCATCCAAAAACATGGAATGTGTATATCTCCATGAGAACAGAATTTTATGGATGCAGAGAAGGTACTCTACTAGTGTAACATAATCCTGGTTGAGAAAATTTTAAATTAACAAATTTAAATCACATCGCTTAACTTAAGATGCGTTTACAAAGCTCACTTCAAAAGCAATACGGACATGCATGCCAATTTGAAGAAAGGAACAATCAATAATTCAGAAATTCTTTTGACAACGTAAACGTCTAATTATCTCACATTTACGACATCAAGACAACGTGTATAGAACTACTTTTTTCGTGCAGAATTATTCCATTTTGAATGTATAAAATCTTGGGAGTAAAATTCAGTATGAAAATATGAAGCACACGTTGTCGTTGGGCCAATCTTATCCTCAGTATAAACTTTTCTTGTGCAAACTAGCCTTTGATCCACCGAAACTGAAATGCAAAGATCCACTTGTGAGCTCATTTATTTCGATCAATGTTTTTACTTTATCTAGGATTTCAACCACCTAGACTGCAATGTCAGTCAGAACTCGGAATGAAGAGTGGAAAAATACCAGACAGTGCTATTACCGCTACTACAATCTATAATCAGTACTATGGTCCAGAGCGTGCCAGACTTGATACGGTGAAGTCAGGAAGCTTCAATGGAGCCTGGATCCCCAAGACCCGGGACATGGGACAGTGGATTCAAGTTGATCTTGGAAACATTACAAAAATCACACGAATAGCAACTCAAGGGAGACAAGATGCAGCTCAGTGGGTGAAAAGTTATAGCATTACCTACAGCCTTGAAGGAGGTCCATTTCTTCCTTACAATAACAACCAGGTAAATAAAGCCAGATAAATGTCACAGAAAATAGTTTCACAACGGAATTATTATCTGCTGTATATATAGCTAAAGGGGTCCAAGTGCTTTGAAAGATATCTTTGATACATTTTATGCTTCTGCAATAATTAAGTGAATTTTACTTTTTGTCTTGCTAGGATCTCATTGGTAATACAGACTCGAATACAATCGTTGGTCACATTCTCAATCCACCCATCGTTGCGCGCTACATTCGAATCCACCCCAAAGAGTACCAAAGTTACATGGCTCTACGATTTGAACTTTACGGATGTACAAAAGGTTAGTAAATGACAATCTCCGCTCCTGCTTGTGAAATCAAAATAAGCAATCATCCTTCACTTGAGACGCTGCATAACACATGGCTTCGGGTAACTGTGATATTCATACCTGTATTATGTACAGCAGCCAGTTCGTATAGTGTCATCATCCGGATGAGGGTATGACTGGAAAGAATTGTTGTTGCTGACTGACGTTGTGACAACTCAGCTTAAGCGGAAGTAATCTTCAGGGTCGAGTGAATACTGTTTGTCTGTCGATGATGCTCTAAGTGTACTCCTTTGAAGTATCCTCACCCGGACGATCACACTATATGAACTACTGAAACTCCTGGCTTCAAACCATTTACTATATAGTACAACAGCCGGTAATTATGAAAATATTTCGATTCATTTGCATGTGAT
>JAHPZR010022443.1:0-14645 GCA_019787425.1 Platygyra sinensis
TGAACAAGAACTAATCATACCAGGCGACCGAACGCAGCAGAGACCACAATAAACAGGACAGCCACTAAAACAAACGGCTCCTTAAGGATCCACCAAATAGAAAAAAAAAAAGGTTTTGACAAAGATCACTTCAATAGTTCCATAAAATTGATCAACCACTTATAAGTGGGTTTCAAGGATTATCAAATCAGGTCGTTCCGAAGATTCAAACGGAATACTCAGTGCCTCGCTCTTAGCTTACACGGACTGATACCAGCTAGTACAAGACAGAATATGCCTATAACACAGAACATTCTGAAAGTTAAAAAGTTTTACAAACTCGGAGCTAAAAGTTAAAACTTGTGAGATATTTCGTACGTTTTTCCAACCGGACTTCATCAGTCAATGATATGAATGTTAAAAAGATGAATTTTAAAAAGGGGTTTTAACGCCTCTTGGGGGTTAGAATTGTGTCATAGATAGCGGCTAAGTCGTAACCATTGTCTCTGTTTAACGCCGGTTTCGTAAGTTTAATTTGAATAGCTTCTTTTATCCTGCGTTTGAAGGTGTTAACTTCGGTTGATAGTACTTTTGTCTTATTTGGGTCCACCGAGTGGCCCTCCATGCGACAATGCTCGTAAAAAGCTGATGAACTTCTTGATTGGTGTTCTTTCACTCTGATTTCCAGAGAAGAAGAAGAAGCTATTCAAATTAAACTTACGAAACCGGCGTTAAACAGAGACAATGGTGACGAATTAGCAGCTATCTATGACACAATTCTAACCCCCAAGAGGCGTTAAAAACCCCTTTTTAAAATTCATCTTTTTAACATTCATATCATTGACTGATGAAGTCCGGTTGGAAAACGGACAAATTATCTCACAAGTTTTAACTTTTAGCTCCGAGTTTGTAAAACTTTTTAACTTTCATTATGTTTCCGGAGCTGGAAACAAATGTTTTGATTGTACAGAACATTCTCTTCTTCGCTTCAACGAATCATACAGAATTTCCACGTTACGCACAAATGTCGCTCTTCCCCAGACAGCGCGAATTATTTTTTGTGAAGAATAGCTTTTTTAAAAAAAAGTATCAGTATTTCTCTGCACTCGTTTATAGAAAGAATAATACATCTTATGTCTAGTATCATGCCTGACTTTGCTCTTTATCTTTTATCTGCACACTCTGCGCTTCTTTTTATATAATATTCGGCTCTTCGCTTTAGGTCCCACACAGCGCGAGTTATGTTGCGACTCGTATGTTTCAACAAATCATACAGCCGGAATTTTCCGCGTTTCGCACAAACAATAATACCCAATATTCCGTTCTTCGCATTTAAGAAAGTCCCAGACAGCGCGGGTTATTTTGCCACTTGCATCGAGTGTTTTAACAAATCATACAGAATTTTCCGCATTTCGCTCAAGCAATTTAAATACCTAATATTCAGTTCTTCTCTTCAAAGTCCCAGACAGCGCGAGTTATCAGTTTTGCGACTCGTATCGAGCTGTGAAGAAGAATCGCTCAAAACGTATCATTTGTCGGCAGACGTTTATAGAACGAGTAATACATAGTATGAGGTCATGTATCATGCCAGGGTTTGCTCCCTAATATTCCACTCTGCGCTTTTTAAAGCGACATCGTATCGAGCTGTGAAGAATCGCTTAAAACGTATCATTTGTTTGCACACGTTTATAGAACGAGTAATACATAGTATTCGTGTATCATGCTTGGGTTTGCTCATATCCCGATCTTGGTGTTATTTCTTTTGCGACTTGTGTCGAATTACTTCCAATCGACTTTCATCGAGTCGAGTCGATCGGCGTGTTGGAACGAGTCGTTACGACCCGGTCGAGTCGTGACGAGTCGTCAACATTTTGTACACTCCGACTTCCATCAGTTTTACTTCCGGTAAGCACGATATCCGCTTCCGCTTGCGACTAGACTTCCGGTAAGTCCAGTCGTCAGTGCTCTTGGACGACTCGAGTCGATGCGGGTGTATTGGACATGGATGATGCTCTTTTACGTTCAGTCACGTAAATGTCGTGAAAAAACTTTTACAAATCTTTAAGAAATTTAATTCGTGGCAAAAAACTTGGTCGACAACCCTTACACAAACGCAAAATGACCTTTACCTGTGCTAGCGTAAATGCACCTTTACAAAACTTTAAGAAGAATAAATTATTGGCGTAAAGTGACCATTGACCTTTACACTATCTTTACATTACATTTAAGCATAGGAGCGTAAATTTGACCTTTAAAAATCTTTAACGAAATTTAATTCATGTCGTACAGCTGGTCAAAAACCTTTACGTCAACTTTACATTACCTTTACGAGTAGAAGCGTAAATGTAACATTTATAAACCTTTAAAGAGATTTAAATCACAGCGTAAAGTTGGTGAAATAGCTTTAAGCAGATCTAAGCCATCTTTTATTTTTCGTAAATCTTGTTTTCATGCTGTGATCTGATCACCAAAGCAAGTAACAGTTCTCATTTTCATATTCCCTGAACGTTTTGTTCTTTACTTTCCCGGCCATGCAGTATCAGAGATTTTTTTTCTCTTTCTAATACCTTTTCTCGTCTTAGAAATTAAAAAAAAAAATGCGTTCAGCGTTGAGTCACTATACTACAAGGACAGCAACATGTTTTGTCCGCTCAACAAGTTAAGAGTGATTTTCTGAGAATATCGAGAATCGGAAGACACCGGCGAAAAATCGATTTTCTTTTATTTCGCCAAAACATACCTTTGGGTGAACTTATTCAAGGAAAAATAGTTTAAAGTTCCAATGATTTATTTTGCGGCCAAAATTTAAGAAAGTTCGAAATTTGCATATAATGGCGGTTTTCGCAACTTAAAATATTCAAATTTCACGCTTCTTTACGAAAACATCAGGGCGTAAAAAATATCCTATGAAAACGAAACTTGGCACAATTGTTATTTATTCTTATACTTTAAAATCGTGTAGTAAGTTTCTTGAAGTTTTGTTTACAGCTTTTTAACGAAGGGTATTTGTACAGCCACCATTTGTGTCACTTGGCAAGGAACAAATAAGGGCCAACTTCGACTAGGATAAATGGCCACTGGTATATATCATTTGGTCAAAATATTTATATTTTAGGAAACCTTGGTTATTGGTTTTTTCACCAGAAAGTTATAGCTCTGGGAATTAAAATGTTCCCCGTCAGTAAAATAAAATGTTACAGCATGTAAGCGAGTTCAACTTTATGCAAATCACGACGTTGCTCTTTGGAAGTCAACGGTTTAAGGTGGCTGAACACAGTTTTCGATACCTCTGTTTCATTTACATTTTTCTCAAAAACCCTTGATCCTTTGGTCGCCAAAAATGGCAGCAAGCAAGTTAACAACACAAACTTCAACTTTTTGATAATTAAGCTGACGTATGTGCCGTTGCCATGGCAACATGATTAATTATAAACAGGCGTTTAAAATCGGTTTTGTTTATTTGCAGAAAATCTAGTCATTAGATTTTCTTTATAATTTGCATGCAACAAGCTTGTAACGATACTCACATGTTAGCGCTATTTTAATAATAATTTAACAAACAGATCTTTAATTATCCCTCGTTGAAGGTTCACTGGCATATCTTGAATTTCCTTTGTTAAATTTTAATTTTTTTGAATCCCCCAGTTACTTATTTCCTAAAGTATTTTCGCTCTAAATTTCGTGAAATTCTAATGAGTGGTTCTCGAGAAATTGGCGCATCTCCGAAAGTCAATTTTTCACTCAATCGCAATTTTTTCGACTTACTACGCATGCGCTGCATTTAACTGGGTTCCTTAGGTAACAAACAAAAGCTGAGAATTGCTGGTTTCTTTGCATCGTTACCTTTTCTAACATATCTTTGTAATAAAAGACTAAAGCCATCAATACACTGCGTTCAATTATTGTGAAAAAACAACACAGATAGTGCGGTTGTTGAGTAAATAAAATAATCGCTCTATAGACGGCATGTTTGTTTATTGAAATCCTTGTGCACGTGCTGAATTGCATCAGCAAAAGCACGCGCTAAAACTGTGTTCGGCCACCTTAAAACAGGAAACAACGAATCGCCGTCATTTACGCTCCTTCTGCCGCTATAGAAATAATTTAAACTTCCCAGTGTCCTTTTGAGTTGTTCTTAAAATATTTCCAGTATCACAGCGAGCATAAACGGCCATAAAGGATTTAAAAAATGAAGATTGGAATGACATTTATGATAAAACAGATCCACAAGAAGCTTATAATTATTTTTATGGTTAGTTGTTTAAACTATATGAAAAAAATATACCATTAATAAAAACCAAAAACAAAAGAAATATTGATAATCAAAAAAAACCTGGGTAACAAAGGGTATTCTCAAATCAAGGAAAGCCAAAAATAAGTTATATAAGAAATTTATCAAAAATCCAAACGAAAGAAATGAATCAATTTACAAGACATACAGAAATAAAATTCAACAAAATAAAGAAAGCAGCTAAAAAACATTATTACAACAAGAGTTTAATGAGCACAAAGGCAACCTAAGATACTCATGGAAAACTAATAAAAGAAGTAATAAACAAAAAACAAAGTTAAAATGGAATTATCAGATCATTTCAAAGTAAATGAAACAATGATATCTGATCCAGTTGAAATAAGCAATAAATTTAATGAATATTTCATTAATGTTGGACCAAAGCTGGCTGAAAGAATTCAAAACAACAATGTTAACTTCACAATATTCTTAGGAGAGAGATCTGTAAACTCTATCTTTTTAGATGCAGTCACAGAAAAAGAAGTAGAAATAGAAACTAGTAATTTAAGCGGTAACAAGTCATGTGGTCACGATGAAATACCACCCAAACTTGTGAAGGATATCTCTAAACAAATCATAAAACCATTAACACACATCTATAATCAATCACTTCTCACTGGAGTTATCCCAAATGAACTAAAAATAGCACTTGTTTACACAGTATTTAAGGCAAATAGTAAGGAGGAATTTTCCCAACTATAGACCAATCTCTGTCCTTCCATGTTTCAGTAAAATTCTAGAAAAGATTATGTACAAAAGAGTAATGAAATATTTGGACATGCACAATATGTTGTTCAAAGTCAGTATGGTTTTCGGAAAAAACATTCAACTAACTTAGCAACTATAGAGCTTGTGACCAAGATTCTACGGCTATAGATAACAGTGAGTACACAATCGGAGTATTTTTAGACCTTGCAAAGGCATTTGACACAGTAAACCATTGAAATATTACTAAAAAAACTTGAAACACTATGGAATAAGGGGAATTGCCCTAGAGTGGTTTAAGAACTACCTAACAAACAGAAAAACAGATAATTAAATATAAATCAGAAAAATCAGAGAGCCTAACAATTAAATGTGGTGTGCCTCAGGGATCTGTTTTGGGACCTCTGCTTTTCCTCATATTACATGAATGATATTTTCGGGAGCTCAGAGATCTTATCAATTAATTATTTTGCTGATGACACAAATCTGTTTTTCAGTCATAAAAACCTATTTACTCTAAAAGAAACCATGAACCGAGAACTAAGTAGATTGCATCTTGGCTTTCTGCTAATAAACTTTCTTTGAATATTAAGAAAACAGCACTCTATAATTTTCAAATCCAGAGGGAAGAAATCAATCAACATGTGTCAATTATAATAAATAACCAAGAATTGAACAAGTAAAGTATACAAAATATTTGGGTCTATACATAGATGATGAGTTCACATGGAAATATCACATTGACCAAGTTGCTAGTAAAATATCAAAAATGACAGGTATATTAGCCAAGGCAAGGCATTACTAATCTCTAAAAACTCTACAGACAATTTATGACACTATGGTATACCCTTATTTAACATACTGTAATATCATCTGGACAAGTACTTATCCATCCAGACTTAAATCGTTATTTATGCTGCAAAAAAAGATAGTTAGAATTATGACGTTTGCAAAATACAAGGAAAATTCCAAGCCACTATTCGTATCATTAAAGATTCTTAATATATATGAGTTAATATATACCTGATGGCACTCTTTATGTACACATACTTTAATGAAAATCTACCAAGTTATTTTAATAATTATTTTAAATTAAATGAGATGATCCATAGTCACAATACTCGGACAGCCTCAAATATATTTATTGATTATAAAAGGACAAATTATGGGAAATTTTCTTTAAAATTTAGGGGGGCTCAAATTTGGAACAAATTACCAAAGGACCTAAAACTATTAAAATCGTATAGACAATTTAAACAATCTTCAAAAGTTTATGTGCAAAATTATATGTATTCCTTAAGTTAGATAATAGTTAATTTCTAAAATTAGCATAACCCGTGTTAGTGTGATTATAAGAAAATTATATCCATCTTTTATATTTTAGTTATAGTTCTTAGCATATGGGGATCTTCTTAGAAAAAGCTCTAGCCAGAGCTTGCCTAAGATCTCCAGCCATCTATATAATGATATATATGCGTAGCATGATATATGCCAACTTTTGTAAAACTAGAAATATAATGGACGGAATAAAGAAAAAAAATACAATAAATAAAATAAAATTAAAGTAAAAATTACCACAAGGGCCGACAATGTGTTTACATTTGCTGTCCGCAACCCGCAGGTGTGAATCTTTTCACATCGTATCTTTTCATGCGTATTGCTAGACGAGAGTCCTTTAAAAAAATATGAGGAATACACACTTCAAAAGGGAAGCAAATCCAGTCTCTCGTATCTGGATAGTTCATGTCCACTTAAATGGGTTAATAACTCCCCTCCCCCCCCCCCCCCGGTTCTCGTTCACTGAATATAAACAAGTCGAAATGAGCTGTACGGTGTGACGAGGTCACATTGTTATGCCGTTTATGTTTACTTTTTTCCGGTTTCAACATTACAAGGGCTAACGCCGTCTTATTTCACAGGTAAAATCAAAAGGGGACTCTTATGAGCCAACTCATTCATGCTCTTAGCCATTGAAACGGACCTTAAAGTGTTTCTTGTGTATCTATAGCGTTTAACAATGTTGGTGTGTGCATCAAATAAGCATGGCAAGCTTCTTCCTGACGTGTATTCTTAGCTATCAGCAGGCTTACAATTGACTGATGGGTACTGATGATCATTTGCGGTACAATAGATTAGGACAATCTATAGAATCATTTCTTTGTTTCGTGTTGTCAAGCATTTGTGTTCATTGTTTAGTTAAATGTGGTACGGGTCATCTAAATGACACGTGAAAGGCCTCTTCCATGTTTGCTTGTTACCAGCTTATGTATGATATTTTATTCACAAAAATGTAAAGTGATTAGTGCAACATTTATCAGCGTAAACCTTGATGAAAGCTGTGTAAAAACTTGTTTTAAACATGTACCATATTACAAAAATACAGGTCTTAGTTGAAATTAAAAGGTGGTGAGCTACAAATTGTACATCAGTTATCTGCTGGCTAAATGAAGTGGAAAGGTGTGTTAGCTTGGTTTTCGAAGGAAAGCGTTGGAAGTCTGAAGGAAGTCAGTTTGCCAAGACAATCCACCCTGAACTCAAAGTATTTATCATTTAAAGTTCTGTGAGTTGTCATTGTCATTATTCATTTGACGGTATTATCGTTTATACTAATTAACTTTATTACTGTTTTTTAATTAAATAAACTATTAATGGGTAGTCAGGAAAGAAGCTTGATGCTTATTGATTGCCACCACCAACATTGTTAAACGCTATAATACACAAGAAACACTTAAGTCATTTCATGGCTAAGAGCATGAATGAGTTGGCTCATTAAGAGTCCCCTTTTGATTTTACCTTGTGAAATACGGCGGTTACCCTTTGTAATGTTGAAACCGGAAAAAAAGTAAACATAAACGGCATAACATGTGACCTCTCACACCGTAAAGCTTCATTCGACTTGTTTATTCAGTGAACGAGAACCGGGGGGGGGGGGGGAGGGGAGTTATTAACCCATAAGTGGACATGAACTATCCAGATTACGAGAGACTGGATTTGCTTCCCTTTTGAAGTGTGTAATTCCTCATTATTTTTAAAGGACTCTCGTCTATGCAATACGCATGGAAAAGATACGATGTGAAAAGATTCCACACCTGCGTGTGCGACAGCCAAAGGTAAAACACTTGTCGACCTTGTGGTAATTTTAATTTTAATTGTATTTTATTTATTTTATTTTTTTCTTTATTCGTCCATTATATTTCTAGTTTACAAAAGTTGGCATATATCTGCTACAATATATATCATTATATAATGGCTGGAGATCTTAGCAAGCTCTGCTGAGCTTTTCTAAGAAGATCCCCATATGCTAAGAACTATAACTAAAATATAAAAGATGGATATAATTTTCTTATAACCACGGGTTATGCTAATTTTAGAAATCAACTAGTATCTAACTTAAGGAATACATATAATTTTGCACATAAACTTTTGATGATTGTTTAAATTGTCTATACGATTTTAATAGTTTTAGGTCCTTTGGTAATTTGTTCCAAATTTGAGCCCCCCTAAATTTTAAAGAAAATTTCCCATAATTTGTCCTTTTATAATCAATAAATATATTTGAGGCTGTCCGAGTATTGTGACTATGGATCATCTCATTTAATTTAAAATAATTATTAAAATAACTTGGTAGATTTTCATTAAAGTATGAGTACATAAAGAGTGCCATCAGGTATATATTAACTCATATATATTAAGAATCTTTAATGATAGGAATAGTGGCTTGGAATTTTCCTTGTATTTTGCAAACGTCATAATTCTAACTATCTTTTTTTGCAGCATAAATAATGATTTAAGTCTGGATGGATAAGTACTTGTCCAGACGATATTACAGTATGTTAAATAAGGGTATACCATAGTGTCATAAATTGTCTGTAGAGTTTTTAGAGATTAGTAATGCCTTGCCTTGGCTAATATACCTGTCATTTTTGATATTTTACTAGCAACTTGGTCAATGTGATATTTCCATGTGAACTCATCATCTATGTATAGACCCAAAAATTTTGTATACTTTACTTGTTCAATTTCTTGGTTATTTATTATAATTGACACAAGTTGATTTGATTTCTTCCCTCTGGATTTGAAAATTATAGAGTGTGTTTTCCTTAATATTCAAAGAAAGTTTATTAGCAGAAAGCCAAGATGCAATCTTACTTAGTTCTCGGTTCATGGTTTCTTTTAGAGTAAATAGGTTTTTATGACTGAAAAACAGATTTGTGTCATCAGCAAAATAATTATTGATAAAGATCTCTGAGCTCCTCGAAAATATCATTCATGTATATGAGGAAAAGCAGAGGTTCCCAAAAACAGATCCCTGAGGCACACCACATTTAATTGTTAGGCTCTCTGATTTTTCTGATTTATATTTAATTATCTGTTTTCTGTTTGTTAGGTAGTTCTTAAACCACTCTAGGGCAATTCCCCTTATTCCATAGTGTTTCAAGTTTTTTTAGTAATATTTCATGGTTTACTGTGTCAAATGCCTTTGCAAGGTCTAAAAATTACTCCGGATTGTGTACTCACGTTATCTATAGCCTGTAGAATCTTGGTCACAAGCTCTATAGTTGCTAAGTTAGTTGAATGTTTTTTCCGAAAAACCATACTGACTTTGAAACAACATATTGTGCATGTCCAAATATTTCATTACTCTTTTGTACATAATCTTTTCTAGAATTTTACTGAAACATGGAAGGACAGAGATTGGTCTATAGTTGGGAAAATTCCTCCTTACTATTTGCCTTAAAATACTGGTGTAAACAAGTGCTATTTTTAGTTCATTTGGGATAACTCCAGTGAGAAGTGATTGATTATAGATGTGTGTTAATGGTTTTATGATTTGTTTAGAGATATCCTTCACAAGTTTGGGTGGTATTTCATCGTGACCACATGACTTGTTACCGCTTAAATTACTAGTTTCTATTTCTACTTCTTTTTCTGTGACTGCATCTAAAAAGATAGAGTTTACAGATCTCTCTCCTAAGAATATTGTGAAGTTAACATTGTTGTTTTGAATTCTTTCAGCCAGCTTTGGTCCAACATTAATGAAATATTCATTAAATTTATTGCTTATTTCAACTGGATCAGATATCATTGTTTCATTTACTTTGAAATGATCTGATAATTCCATTTTAACTTTGTTTTTTGTTTATTACTTCTTTTATTAGTTTCCATGAGTATCTTAGGTTGCCTTTGTGCTCATTAAACTCTTGTTGTAATAATGTTTTTTAGCTGCTTTCTTTATTTTGTTGAATTTATTTCTGTATGTCTTGTAAATTGATTCATTTCTTTCGTTTGGATTTTTGATAAATTTCTTATATAACTTATTTTTGGCTTTCCTTGATTTGAGAATACCCTTTGTTACCCAGGTTTTTTTTGATTATCAATATTTCTTTTGTTTTTGGTTTTTATTAATGGTATATTTTTTTCATATAGTTTAAACAACTAACCATAAAAATAATTATAAGCTTCTTGTGGATCTGTTTTATCATAAATGTCATTCCAATCTTCATTTTTTAAATCCTTTATGGCCGTTTATGCTCGCTGTGATTACTGGAAATATTTTAAGAACAACTCAAAAGGACACTGGGAAGTTTAAATTATTTCTATAGCGGCAGAAGGAGCGTAAATGACGGCGATTCGTTGTTTCCTGTTTTAAGGTGGCCGAACACAGTTTTAGCGCGTGCTTTTGCTGATGCAATTCAGCACGTGCACAAGGATTTCAATAAACAAACATGCCGTCTATAGAGCGATTATTTTATTTACTCAACAACCGCACTATCTGTGTTGTTTTTTCACAATAATTGAACGCAGTGTATTGATGGCTTTAGTCTTTTATTACAAAGATATGTTAGAAAAGGTAACGATGCAAAGAAACCAGCAATTCTCAGCTTTTGTTTGTTACCTAAGGAACCCAGTTAAATGCAGCGCATGCGTAGTAAGTCGAAAAAATTGCGATTGAGTGAAAAATTGACTTTCGGAGATGCGCCAATTTCTCGAGAACCACTCATTAGAATTTCACGAAATTTAGAGCGAAAATACTTTAGGAAATAAGTAACTGGGGGATTCAAAAAAATTAAAATTTAACAAAGGAAATTCAAGATATGCCAGTGAACCTTCAACGAGGGATAATTAAAGATCTGTTTGTTAAATTATTATTAAAATAGCGCTAACATGTGAGTATCGTTACAAGCTTGTTGCATGCAAATTATAAAGAAAATCTAATGACTAGATTTTCTGCAAATAAACAAAACCGATTTTAAACGCCTGTTTATAATTAATCATGTTGCCATGGCAACGGCACATACGTCAGCTTAATTATCAAAAAGTTGAAGTTTGTGTTGTTAACTTGCTTGCTGCCATTTTTGGCGACCAAAGGATCAAGGGTTTTTGAGAAAAATGTAAATGAAACAGAGGTATCGAAAACTGTGTTCAGCCACCTTAAACCGTTGACTTCCAAAGAGCAACGTCGTGATTTGCATAAAGTTGAACTCGCTTACATGCTGTAACATTTTATTTTACTGACGGGGAACATTTTAATTCCCAGAGCTATAACTTTCTGGTGAAAAAACCAATAACCAAGGTTTCCTAAAATATAAATATTTTGACCAAATGATATATACCAGTGGCCATTTATCCTAGTCGAAGTTGGCCCTTATTTGTTCCTTGCCAAGTGACACAAATGGTGGCTGTACAAATACCCTTCGTTAAAAAGCTGTAAACAAAACTTCAAGAAACTTACTACACGATTTTAAAGTATAAGAATAAATAACAATTGTGCCAAGTTTCGTTTTCATAGGATATTTTTTACGCCCTGATGTTTTCGTAAAGAAGCGTGAAATTTGAATATTTTAAGTTGCGAAACCGCCATTATATGCAAATTTCGAACTTTCTTAAATTTTGGCCGCAAAATAAATCATTGGAACTTTAAACTATTTTTCCTTGAATAAGTTCACCCAAAGGTATGTTTTGGCGAAATAAAAGAAAATCGATTTTTCGCCGGTGTCTTCCGATTCTCGATATTCTCAGAAAATCACTCTTAACTTGTTGAGCGGACAAAACATGTTGCTGTCCTTGTAGTATAGTGACTCAACGCTGAACGCATTTTTTTTTTAATTTCTAAGACGAGAAAAGGTATTAGAAAGAGAAAAAAAATCTCTGATACTGCATGGCCGGGAAAGTAAAGAACAAAACGTTCAGGGAATATGAAAATGAGAACTGTTACTTGCTTTGGTGATCAGATCACAGCATGAAAACAAGATTTACGAAAAATAAAAGATGGCTTAGATCTGCTTAAAGCTATTTCACCAACTTTACGCTGTGATTTAAATCTCTTTAAAGGTTTATAAATGTTACATTTACGCTTCTACTCGTAAAGGTAATGTAAAGTTGACGTAAAGGTTTTTGACCAGCTGTACGACATGAATTAAATTTCGTTAAAGATTTTTAAAGGTCAAATTACGCTCCTATGCTTAAATGTAATGTAAAGATAGTGTAAGGTCAATGGTCAACTTTACGCCAATAATTTATTCTTCTTAAAGTTTTTGTAAAGGTGCATTTACGCTAGCACAGGTAAAAGGTCATTTTGCGTTTGTGTAAGGGTTGTCGACCAAGTTTTTGCCACGAATTAAATTCTTAAAGATTTGTAAAAGTTTTATTCACGACATTTACGTGACTGAACGTAAAAGAGCATCATCCATGTCCAATACACCCGCATCGACTCGAGTCGTCCAAGAGCACTGACGACTGGACTTACCGGAAGTCTAGTCGCAAGCGGAAGCGGATATCGTGCTTACCGGAAGTAAAACTGATGGAAGTCGGAGTGTACAAAATGTTGACGACTCGTCACGACTCGACCGGGTCGTAACGACTCGTTCCAACACGCCGATCGACTCGACTCGATGAAAGTCGATTGGAAGTAATTCGACACAAGTCGCAAAAGAAATAACACCAAGATCGGGATATGAGCAAACCCAAGCATGATACACGAATACTATGTATTACTCGTTCTATAAACGTGTGCAAACAAATGATACGTTTTAAGCGATTCTTCACAGCTCGATACGATGTCGCTTTAAAAAGCGCAGAGTGGAATATTAGGGAGCAAACCCTGGCATGATACATGACCTCATACTATGTATTACTCGTTCTATAAACGTCTGCCGACAAATGATACGTTTTGAGCGATTCTTCTTCACAGCTCGATACGAGTCGCAAAACTGATAACTCGCGCTGTCTGGGACTTTGAAGAGAAGAACTGAATATTAGGTATTTAAATTGCTTGAGCGAAATGCGGAAAATTCTGTATGATTTGTTAAAACACTCGATGCAAGTGGCAAAATAACCCGCGCTGTCTGGGACTTTCTTAAATGCGAAGAACGGAATATTGGGTATTATTGTTTGTGCGAAACGCGGAAAATTCCGGCTGTATGATTTGTTGAAACATACGAGTCGCAACATAACTCGCGCTGTGTGGGACCTAAAGCGAAGAGCCGAATATTATATAAAAAGAAGCGCAGAGTGTGCAGATAAAAGATAAAGAGCAAAGTCAGGCATGATACTAGACATAAGATGTATTATTCTTTCTATAAACGAGTGCAGAGAAATACTGATACTTTTTTTTAAAAAAGCTATTCTTCACAAAAAATAATTCGCGCTGTCTGGGGAAGAGCGACATTTGTGCGTAACGTGGAAATTCTGTATGATTCGTTGAAGCGAAGAAGAGAATGTTCTGTACAATCAAAACATTTGTTTCCAGCTCCGGAAACATAATGAAAGTTAAAAAGTTTTACAAACTCGGAGCTAAAAGTTAAAACTTGTGAGATAATTTGTCCGTTTTCCAACCGGACTTCATCAGTCAATGATATGAATGTTAAAAAGATGAATTTTAAAAAGGGGTTTTTAACGCCTCTTGGGGGTTAGAATTGTGTCATAGATAGCTGCTAATTCGTCACCATTGTCTCTGTTTAACGCCGGTTTCGTAAGTTTAATTTGAATAGCTTCTTCTTCTTCTCTGGAAATCAGAGTGAAAGAACACCAATCAAGAAGTTCATCAGCTTTTTACGAGCATTGTCGCATGGAGGGCCACTCGGTGGACCCAAATAAGACAAAAGTACTATCAACCGAAGTTAACACCTTCAAACGCAGGATAAAAGAAGCTATTCAAATTAAACTTACGAAACCGGCGTTAAACAGAGACAATGGTTACGACTTAGCCGCTATCTATGACACAATTCTAACCCCCAAGAGGCGTTAAAACCCCTTTTTAAAATTCATCTTTTTAACATTCATATCATTGACTGATGAAGTCCGGTTGGAAAAACGTACGAAATATCTCACAAGTTTTAACTTTTAGCTCCGAGTTTGTAAAACTTTTTAACTTTCAGAATGTTCTGTGTTATAGGCATATTCTGTCTTGTACTAGCTGGTATCAGTCCGTGTAAGCTAAGAGCGAGGCACTGAGTATTCCGTTTGAATCTTCGGAACGACCTGATTTGATAATCCTTGAAACCCACTTATAAGTGGTTGATCAATTTTATGGAACTATTGAAGTGATCTTTGTCAAAACCTTTTTTTTTTTCTATTTGGTGGATCCTTAAGGAGCCGTTTGTTTTAGTGGCTGTCCTGTTTATTGTGGTCTCTGCTGCGTTCGGTCGCCTGGTATGATTAGTTCTTGTTC
>JAHPZR010022447.1:0-66291 GCA_019787425.1 Platygyra sinensis
AACATCAACATTCCGTTTACTATCAGTACTATCAGTGTACTATAGCCTCATCGCTGCCATTTCTACAGAATGGAAGAAAATATTGAATCAAAACAACTCGCGCTAAAACACCCCTCGTGAAGACATCCCGTCAACCTTTGCAGTCTACACTACACTTCTACGCAACAGCGTAAGTCCATGTACATCAGAAAACAGAATTCTAAATCACGGTTTCTCCAAAGAAAACATCCACAAAGTGTACATGCTGCCCTTCTTACTAACCAGAGATTCTCTCTTATTGTAACCCGTTTCTTTTAAGCCAAACGCAGTCTTGTTGGTAGTTGTTAGTATCATGTATCATGTTAGTGGTGCAGGCTTATATGTTTAGTACATCTCTTTGCAAGTAATGTAAATAGTATTGCTAGTTTCTGATCAACTACTCTCTTGGTTTTGTATAGGTACATGTTTTGGATAAGCCGCGGTCTTGGACCGAGAATCGAGAGAGCTACTCTATCTGGCGACAGTAAGACAACCTTGGTCAGTTTTGGCTTTTCATGGTGGCCGAATCAACCGAATGGAATAACCCTCGACTTTTATGCAAACCGTCTTTACTGGGTTGACTCTAGAACCTGGAGAATAGAAAGCGTTGACTTCAGTGGAAACAACAGACAGCGTTTTAAGACACTGCCATTCAGTAGCCAACCTTATGACATTGTTTTGTACAGTGGGGTGTTTTACTATAGCGACACGAGCAGTCAGAGTATCAACAAGATCGACAAAGCAACGAAGCAATCCCTTGGAAGCTACACAGGGCTTGGAGCAAGTAACGGTCTAAGGCTGGCCATGTTTTCTCCCGTGCGACAACCGAAAGGTATGTATCTATCAACACATTCAGAAATAGTGGCAGCAGTTCCATAAACAGCAGCTTCTATCTGGCGCAAAAATATACTAGGATATTTGTCCGCGGACATTATCATATTGGAGAAGTTAACAGCTTTCCGAGAAAGCGTCGCTCGAGGAAAACTGTGAGTTTTGAGAAAAAGATAATGTGCAAAGACAAGGTCCTATTTTCAAAATACGATAAAAATGTTTAGACTTAAAACAGTTTGGCAGCCAACCTTTATCAAGTTAGCTTTTAAACAGGTAATGATTCTTTCCTTACATGGCAGCATAATTGGCCAGGTTTTCTCCGACTTTCACTTTGTTTAAAAGTGCCTCTTACATTTTTAGGTAGCATCGCTTGCCACAACAATGGTGGATGTAGCCACTTCTGCCTGTTATCACCAGCAGGGGACCAGTGCGCATGCCCACCAGGAGAGATTTTGAAGTCTGATGGAAAGACGTGTGATGATCAAGGTACTGGGATTTGCAACGACGATAATATGAGAAAGATGTTTGAAGAAGTCGACTTTCCGTTGCGATCTCTTAGTAACTGGAAAGGCGCAACTAAATACATGGCGATAGTTAGCGTGATTGGGCAGATTGCTAGACGTATAAGACAATGGCACAAATATTCTTCCTGATCCAAGAAAGTAAACCTGTAAAGATGATTGATAAAAGTTCTGTTTCTTTACCAACTCAGCATATAATTCTGAACTTCCCGTTAGCTCAAAAACTAAATCTTTCACAGTTTCAACGTTGTGCATAGCAGGAGAAGTCTTTAGTGAACTTTCACTGGCTGTCTCTACGAAGAATAATTATGAATGGGCGTGTTTGCTGCTAACATTTCAAGCGGGGAAATAGAGTGCAATTACCACTGATAGCACCTTCGTCAGTGAACATTTTGATGTTTGTCCTTATTTTTCTACCTTGAATGGGTAGAATTTTCCCTTTTCCTTTTCCATAATCTTTCATTGATCGACTCTTTAAAAGCAGAAACGACAAAGCAAAAAATAGCGATCATATAGCTAACATTATTTTCGTTCCATTTTTAGGGAGCTCTGCACGCCTCCTGCTTGCCGACAGAACGCAGCAAGAACTCTACCAAATTCCACTGTTGTCTGATTCCTCGGCTTCAACAACAGCTACCGCCCTGCCACTTAATAGTGTCAGAAGACCACAAGGGGTGGACTTTGATCCTGTCATGAAGTATGTTTACTGGTCTGATGGCTCCAGAGATGAAATATTTCGCGCGTTTTTGAATGGAAGCGCACAGGAGCAGGTAGTGGATCAGCTGGGATCTCCAGATGGCATTGCAGTGGACTCTGTTGGAAGGAATCTATATTGGACAGACAGGACAAGCAACAGAATAGAAGTGGCCAAACTGGATGGTTCCTTTAGGAAGACGCTCGTGTATAAGAATATTTATGGTCCAGTTGATATTGTCCTGGACATGGAAAATGGGTAAGGGTAAATTTTATTTCTTTTTGTCGTCAATCAAACTCCCGGGGGGGGGGGGTACTCCCGCGAATTTTGGATAGGGGTGTGCCGCGAAGGTTCTTAAACCCTGACCCTACTTAAGGACTAAGAAAGCGAAAATTGAAACCCTTTTTAAGGCCCAAACACGAAAAATGACACCCTATTCAAGGCTATTAAACCCCTGTTGCAAAATCATTTTGTTAATACTTAAAAGGATACATTAAGCTTAAACAACAACATTCGTAAAGGCGGGCGTTTTCACACTCCAGTATTAGATAATACAATTTAGCTTCCCTATCTAAGGACCACACCAGGAACACAGTTACAAAAGGGTCGAAAAAGATACCCTATTTAAGGACCGCGAACCTCAAAAACCATACCCTATTCCGCGGCACGTACCTATGTAGCCCATATATGGGAGTACCCACCCCCCCCCCCCGGGGATCAAACTTGAGGCCTTATTAGGGGTTTTTGGAATACGGGATATTTTTCGTACAAAAATAAACGGGATATTTGGAGAAAAAACTAATGGAATGTGGGATATTTAGATCAGATATCCTGAGGTACAGAGTATGAAAATTGTTAATTTTTGGAATTGGAATTGACGGGATACAGGGTATTTAGACCAAAAAATTAATTCACGGGATTTGGGATACCCAGACCCCTCTAGCGCAGACTTATGTCCAGGATTGAACGCCAATGAGACTTAAATTCCTTATAAGCATACCAAACTGTCCTCATTGGTAAAAAGACACTTAAATACACACAGTTCTGTCAAATATGAAGTAATATGATATACGTGTCAAATAACCCTGCCAAATATAAAGTACTAATTAAACACAATCTTGTTAAACAATACTTGCGTTCAATCCTGGACATAAGTGCCCTGGTGGGTCCTCAAACCTGGAACGATTGCGGTATTGAAGAGGGATGGAAATTTAACTCGAAGGTGTTTGAAAAGACTTTTTTAATCTCATTTTAACTGAGCAGTTACCTTTCAGTAGGCCTCTTACTTTTAAAGGTATTAAGGTTGGTCTCTGTTTTCTTGTAAAAGTTGACAGATCACAGTATAGATTTTCTTTCGTGGTAAAACTAATATGGCGTTCCTTACAGTTGGTTCCTTATTATTCAAAATTATTTTATTATTTCATGAGGAGCATCGAATTTTTCCGAGATAATATTATTGACTCTTAGATTTAACAAATAAAGAACCCTAAGCCGTGTATTACACTGTGATAAAACACGATGGTCATTTGAGAACACGAGGGAAATGTAGAATGTAGAAAACACGAGCCGCAGCCGGCGAGTGTTTTCTACATTTCTCGAGTGTTCTCAAATGACCGGAGTGTTTTATCACAGTGTAATACTCGGCTTAGGCTTCTTCATTTGCTTTAAAATATAGATTTTACAAGCGCAAAACAATAAACATGGGTTTTGACCAATAAAATACGATAAGAATGGGTTTTGACCAATCAGAGCGCGCGCAGGGTCCTATCTATATTTTAATTATTTATAAGCAATGTTTTTACAACGTAGCACTTTCCTTACAGGTACATGTATTGGTCTGAAGGAGCGAGTGGATTCAACAACCCAAAAATAGAACGAGCGGATATGGACGGAACAAATAGAAAAGTGATTATCACTTTGAGCTTTTCCTTTTTTCGATCACCAAATGGGCTCGCTTTGGATAAAGAACACAATCGTCTCTATTACGTGGTCGGGCGCAGCAATGAAATCAGCTTTGTTTCTCTCAGCACTAATACACGATCCACGTTTTTGACAAGATCTTCCTTTAGTTATCCCAAGGGTGTAACACTTCATGCCAGTTACATCTACTGGACAGAAGGGCGGGGACAGAGTGGGACAATTTACAGGGCTGAAAGAGTATCAGGTGGAAATGTTCAAAAAATCGTGGATAACTTGAGTGGACCAGAAGATATATGCGTATACGATGCAAACGACACTAGACAAACAGGTACGCGCAATATATTACAAAAAATTAAATGAAATAATTTCGTTATTTCTTTCTTTCGAAGATGTCTTTGATTATTCTTGTTTTGATTATTTGTTTAATTCTTTCACCTGAATGTTTACGTTTCGATTATGCCTTTCCGTCTTTTGTAGTAAATTCGTCATGTGGGATAAACAACGGAGGTTGCAGCCATCTTTGTTTATTGACGCCACGTGGACATCAGTGCGCATGCCCCAATGAAATGAAATTGAAGAATGACAAGAAAAATTGTAAGTTTTTAACTGAAACTTTTACATGTAACAGGCTTGCAGGAAACTTACCTAAAAATTACTTTAATTACGTTTTAGCCCATAATGATTAAATGAAGCTAACAATTATGGTTGGTGTGTGCTAAGAAATCTATAGAACCGCCGGTGCTAAATAATTGATTGGTCATATGATATGATAAAGGATTTTGGAATTTTTTTTGGCTTTGGTGATTAATATGCTGCCAACTGGAATCCTCGTATCGATGCTGTTTCGAAATGTTTGACTTCTTGCAGAATGAGCTCACTGTCGTATAGTGACAGAGCCATTGTTTCCCATGGCTTGGCTCTGTCTCGCATTTGGTATGTTGCGTCCCTTGCACATATGCCCAATTGGGTACTCAAGAAGCTTAATTCACTTGTTTTTAATTTCTTTTGGGCTGGAAAAGAGACTTAGTTCCACGTGATGTTGTTGTTCAAAAGAAAGATTCGGGCGGCTTCGCTGGTGTATCTGTCAAATTCAAAGTTCAATCCCTTGTAGTGCATTCGGTGAAGCGCTACCTGGATTCCCACGGTGGCGGAATCTCATTACTGACTTATTGGCTTTTCGATCGTTTTGGTATTGACCTACCGACCATTCTTGAGTCCCATTCCCTTTTCTCCTTGGTGCTATTGCCTCTGTTTTATAAAGCTGTCTTTAACGCCTGGAATTCCTTGGAGGCTCCTGCCATCCTTCTTCCGGAACTCCAGCCTATAGCGGTAGTTCATATTCTCGCACTTTGCTGTCTGGAATCACTTGCACGCTGGTTTACCTCCGTCTCCTAGAGATTGATGCTGTGGTACTTCATTGTGTGGTATTTGGTAGTGTCTATGGGCCTTCCACGTGGTCTCAACTTTTTGATATGCCCCTTGACCGAGTGGTTATCGATTTCTCGTGGAAGAACGCTCATGGGATCTTGCATACGGCTGAGCGTTTGTCGTCTTTCGGTTACGCCATTTCTACTGCGTGCTGCTGCAATAGTTACTAGCTCCATCTATTTCCCTTCGCCATTTGCTGTTTGGTTTTAGTTCTGATGAACTTATCGTTGTTCCCAGAGTTTTCGTCTATCTTCTTTTGTCTAGAAATACTGCATTTGGTCCCAGCGAAATGACTTTCGCTTTTGTTCTGTGGCACCTAGCGCTATTAGTCTTTTGGTGAGTGTGATGGCTCGTGTTTGTTCGTTTTCACTTACCTCTCTTCTTTAAGAGATCTCGCTCTTACCGAAGACGCCGTTAGTTTCTTCGTCAGTGGGGAGCAAATGGTTTCATATGTTCAATCAGTAATTCCTCCCTTGCTTTTTACATGTAAATCTCATTATGTTTATCATTTTTTAGCGTGGTCGCCTTAGTTAGTTGCCCTGCTCTGTTTTTCTATGGCATTTTGTGCGTTCATTTCTTTTAGTTTTGAATTCTTCGTTTATTGCTTTTAGTAGTGAGGCGGGGTTCGACTCCTCGGCAAGATCGGCGGGCCGGCTTAGTTTAGAAAGTGCCCCCTTACTTAAGCGGCTCTAAGTCTTTTTATTTGTTGTTTTTAGGGAAGAGACATTGCACTACGCCTTCATGCCGCCTAGTTACAAAGAAAAATCATAATAGTATGGATAAGTTACTGTCGGATCCCTTTACATTACAGGTTATTTTAGCGAATTTTTGCTGTATGCTGACTCAAGTAGACGGAAGGTATTCCTGATTAATTTGGATAACTCCCAAGCACAACCAACTTCTATGAAATTAGGCAATACACCCAGACCTGAAGCACTGGACTATGACCCACAGGAACGCTTCATTTACTGGTCTGACCTACAGCTGCGTCAGATATCACGTGCGTATCCTGATGGTAGCGCGAAAGAGATTATTATCAACAACGGCCTGCAAAGCCCGAAAGGACTTGCGGTGGATCATGTTGGACGGAATCTGTATTGGACAGACTTTGATGCCAATAGGATTGAAGTGTCAAAACTTAATGGATCATACCGGAAGGTTCTAGTCTCTCAGAATATTCAGAAGCCTATGGATATTGTGTTGGACTTGAAGAATGGGTACGAATAAATAGATCTCGAGTAAATTTTGAGAGCGGGAGTTCATCAGGCCGTGTTTTGACTATAGGAACCAATACCTCGAGCCCGAAAATGAAATTCTAACCGAAGTCCACACACGTCAGGAACTTATAGCAATACGACATTTAAATGTTCCTGTAAAGAATTGCCTTTAGGTTACAGCAAACCATCGTCAGTAAGAAATTGACCATACTGAATGACAAACTGCCCTGGGATATAAGTAAAGCACAGAGAAGTGAATGTTTGAAGTCGGTTTATTCTTTGGGAGAGGTGGGGGAGGGGTTGTTGCATTCTTTTGCCATGCAGCATACTGTTGCAAAAGGTCAATACAGGCTAATGAAGTGCAGAATTTTCAAATACTAGCCTATGTTACCATTTACAGAATTTCAGTCCATTCCCGAGCCTGCAGAAATGAGCTATAAGAAACATTTGCCAAGACACTCCCTCAATTTTTAAAAAAATGTTTAAACAGATGACAGTAGTGTAGTAGACAAACAACACTCATTAAATGATTCTATTGTGCCACCAATATATTACACACTGGCCAGGATTGATCTTTGACTCTGGTTTGCCCCCTGTAAATCTGCATCTCACTGCACACAGGCAACAGTCAGTCGAGGATATTTTTTTGCAATTTTAATCAGATCAGCGAAATATAAATTATGGAATTTTTATGTATTTTAAGGCTCGTGTACTGGTCCTCTTGGAGTAACACACGACCTACAATTGAGCGTGCGTCTATGGACGGAAGCACGAGGAAGACCCTGGTACAATTCTCCAGCTACTTCTGGCAACCGCTTGCGAGGCCAAATGGATTAGCACTTGATCCCGAAAACAGGAAACTTTACTGGGTTGACACGAGAAATTCTGTAATACAGTACACTGACTTACAACAAGGCAATGGTGCTACAGTTACCCTCCCTGTAAGAAGTCAGTATTTATTCCAGCCTTACGGATTAGCATTGAAAGAAAATACGTTGTATTGGAGTACGAGTGGATCCATTTATTCGGCAGATAAGATAACTGGTGGTAATGTGCGTCGTCTTGCTGGAAGCTTCTCGAGTCCTCGAGATGTTCATGTGTACCATAACTATACCGGGATACCTGGTATGTGATAGATCAGTTTTAATATGCATTTTAAATGTTCTCTCGCCATGTATTTGTTTGGTCATGACTTTGTCTATTTGCCTTGTTCTTATGCTTGTAGAGTGCTGGGGAAAGCCTACAGTGACAGACTGCAACTGATCATGATTCGATCAAATTACACTTTCTTTCCAACGGCTGCAAGCTATTTCAAGGATTGAAAGGCCATTTTACAGTTGTGTGATTAGTTACCTGGCTGGAGGTAACCTTGAGGGGAGGTAATCTTGCCTTGATACAGACCTCTCAGCTTTTCTTATATAAATGCGAACTAGTTAGCATAAGAACAACTTGATTTGCGCAATAAAAGCAGTGAGGTCTGTATCAAAACAAGGTCAAGTCCAGCCTCGCTGCCATTTACAAACAGGTCACTCACCCTACAACTGTAAAATGGTCTATTACAAGTTAAAGCGGGTTCAGTAAGAATTTTAAGAGCATTGGATTTAACCTGACGTGATTGTAGAAGCGGACAAGCACGGGGCACGCAGTGGGCGTGCAATCAGACGTCCCACGAGACTGTAGAACATTTAAATTATATGCGAGTGGGTGTCAGTCTGAGATTTTGTTGCGCGTGTGTTTCTCGGTTGCTTGAAGAGTAGGATTACAAGTCTCCATGTAATACTACAGGAGTAAATTGCTATGTCGAATTCAGCCCAGTGTTCGTCGTTTTGCCGGGCCTTTTCAGTGATGACAGAAGTGTTAGCTTTACAACAGACCTTCTAAAACCTGTGTAAATTACAAATGAGTATCTTGAAATGGGTCAGATAGATGGGTCAGTGCCATATAAATCATTAATTATAACTTTCATTTTTTCACGCTTCAGATAATCACCCTTGCACCCTGGTTAACGGTTGGTGTACACATCTCTGCCTCTTAAAACCTGGAGGATACCAGTGCGCGTGTCCTGCTAATGCTGCCGTTGGCGTTTTCTGTAAAACAACACCTGTTTTCCCGTCGTCAACAGTTTCATCTTATCTATCACCTTCACCTCCTCCCTTACCGTCACCATCACCGTCACCGTCGCCTTCACCTTCACCTTCTTCTTCTTCTTCTTCTTCTTCTTCTTCTTCTTCTTCTTCTTCTTCTTCTCTTTCTCCTCCTCCTTCTCCTGTACCAACACCGTCACCCTCACCGTCTCCTTCTCCTTCTCCTCAACCGTCACCGTTACCATCACCGTCATCGTCACCTTCTCCTTCTCCTTCACCGTCACCATTACCATCACCATCGCCTTCACCATCATCTTCATCCTCACCTTCACCTTCCCCTTCTCCTTCTTCTTCTTCTCATTCTCTTCCTTCACCTTCTCCTTCTTCTCCTTCTCTTTATCCGTTTCTTTCTTCTCCTTCTCCTTCTCCATCTCCCTCTTCTTCTCCTTCTCCTTCTCCTTCTTCTTCTCCTTCTCCTTCTCCTTCTCCTTCTCCTTCTCCTTCTCCTTCACCTTCACCTTCACCTTCACCTTCACTATCATCTTCATCCCCATCCTCACCTCCACCTTCACCATTAACTGCTCCTTCACCATCACCGTCATCCTCACCATCACCCTTACCTTCATTTTCTCCTTTACCTTCATCTTCATTATTACCGTCACCATTGTCCTTATCTTCGTTTTCGCGGTGGCTATCACATGCACCATCGCTCTCATCCACTTTGTTGAGGGTGCCTTTGTTTTCAAGATTAGAAAAACTGCATGTTTCTTATTCATCAATTACTGCTGAACGAAGGAACTCACAAGGAAAGCCAACCTCGTCAACTTCATTAAGTCAGACAGCAATGACCCCATGCCCATCGCCGTCAGTGTCTTCGAAAATGTTACTTGCCTCTTCTGCAACATTACCATCCTCAAGGGATCCGTGCATCTCAAATCCGTGTCAGAATGGTGGCACTTGTGTTAAAGAAAGACAAGGTGCATTCACTTGTCAATGCCCTATGATGTACAAGTTATCACGCTGTCAACTCTTTACAGGTATGTGCCAATTATCGCCTCTAAGAAGCAATTTGTGATTTAGTTGATTTTTAAATTGAGTCTTCTGTCATTGCATGTAAAGAATCTCAATGCTTCGTGATTTTCCACGCTGTATTCCCCTCTACTACTATCTTTACTTATATGGTGTGACGCTGTTGGTAATTCAAGCAACTGTCGCTGCAAAACACAAAGTCCAGGACTCGAAAACTACCTGTCTGTTATGAATTCCAGCGTGCCCTTGGGACAAGTAGTTCTGTTATTAAATAGTTTGAACCCAGGAGTATCAGTAGTTCGTATTGTGTGATCGTCCGGGTGAGTGTAGTTCTGAAAAGAACTGTTGTTGGTGAGTGACGTTTCGGCAATCTGAGCGGAAGTCATTTTCAGAGTCAAGTGAATAGTGTTTGACAGTCGATGTTGTTATAAGTCTGGTCCACGAGAAATGGTGATGCCAACAATCACATTGCTGTGCATCATCAACTGACAAACCACAACATTGACTAGGACTCTGCCCAATGCTTAACCTACAGTTCTAACTATTTTCAACGACTGACTCTGGAAATTAAAGGTGGTTCACTAACTTAGAACAAACGCCTCTTAACAGATGTCAACAACTATACACGGTACCTTACAAACGACTTATCCGCGGCGAAAACGAAACCGACAAACGGACTTCTAACAGACCGACTTAATTTTGACCAACAATAGACGGACCTCAAACCGATCAATTTGACTAACAAAAGAGGGATCGAAACTGACCAATGACTGATAACAAACTTTACACGAGTCTTTCAGCCAATACCATCATGGCTTAAAGCTGCTTAACTGACCAATCGTTTTCAACGGACCAGATTTAAAACAACATCGACTGACAAACACTATTCACTTGACTCTGAACATAACTTCAGCTCAGGTTGTAGAAACGTCAGTCACCAACAACAGTTCTTTTCAGAACTACACTCACCCGGACGATCACACAATACGAACTAAGGAGTTCTGTTATTGCGCTTGTCCTTGGTGAGTCTTAGTTTGGTCTTTTGATGATTCAGTTGGCAGACGACTTGCCCATTGGCCAAGTGAGAATTAAGTAAAGGTTACTTGCCCGGCACGAAAATCTAGTTGTCCCGGACAACTGGACAACACTTTTTTCGAGCCCTGTAAACATCACCTTGCTAGGTGCCTCTACTCTACGACTAACTGAAACCCTTAAATAGAGTGGCATTTTATGATTTGGGAAAGTTCCGAGCTGTGGGGTGCGTATTTAACACTGTTAACCTGATGCATTAGTATCGTTAGTGGTATAAATGTAAGTGCAGTTTGTGATTTGCACTATGAGTAATGTTTGAAATATCTCTCAAAATTTCACGAGCCTTAAGCCTCTATTTTGCCTTTATGTTGGCAGGTGACAGTGTTGTGAAGATAACTTTCAAGACGACAGTTGACCAAGTGAGCTCATTAAGACATCTGACGTAGTAAAAATAACGTCACAATGATTAGAATTAACTTTGTTTTGAGTTTGACTTCTGTTTTAAACTTATCTTTTACTCTGCCTATTTGCTTTAAGTGGGAAGACGATACATTACGGAGGAGCATTTCAAAGGCTTTCACTAAGTACTGCAGCGACAAATCCTCCTGCAATCTTCGTCACAGGTATATTGTGATTTTTCCTATCACTCTCTACTCGAAATCTATCTAGGTATTTCCATCTGTTTATTATGTTAGTTTAGAGAGTTTGGCAATATTTCACTTCCCAGCTTCAGAATGTGCTGGACTTTTAGTCTTATCTGAAAGAGAGGCTTGCAGATAACAAGGAAAACTCGCAACGAATATCATTCTTTTTCTTTTAGCTCGGAGGATAGAACTACATTGCAGAGAAGAGAGGTAATTGCTAGTGGTGTTTTTCGACCAGACGACGTCCTGGTGGTCAGACGTTATTCTGAAGCCGACAAACCAGGATTTCTTACTGTCGTTGCGGCGGTGCTCATACCCTTAGATGAACCACAGTCAGCAGCTGAACGGGAGACCATAGCAGCTGTTATTCTTTGCAGAATGGTGGTGAAAATGTCGGAGCGCATCTCAGAGTACATGGGTGATACCTCTATAGAATTGATAAATGGAGAGAAAGATCCACCCTGTGTATCGGAATCAGAAAGAAATGATGATGATACCAATACGAAAAGGACCCAAACCGCAGGTCACCAGCAAGAGAAGTTATCTTCTGGTGGAGTAGCTGGCACTGTCTTCGGTGCTTTGATATTTTTGATGATCATAATCGTTGTCGCTCTCTTGTTTTACAGGTAAGCAGTCAAGATTTTAACTGTTATTAAACTATAACACCAATCACTATTTTATATTTAAGCAGTTGATTTTTCGAATGCTTTGCTTTTGTGAGCGCAAAAGTTGTAAGGCAGTGTAATTGACATAACGAACTCACTGCTATAACAGCGAGTAATAGAAAAGGCGGCTATTTCTACACGCATAGTCAGAATCTCACTGGTAAATTTCTCTTACTTTAAATCGACCATTATCCTGCCTCGTGGAAGGCCATATTATATTATCTCCGCGCGAATCTTGAATCATAACTATTGTAAGACAATTTTTTTTTTGCAAAATCGCGCAGAATATTACCGAAGAGACCGTGAGCGCAGTTTGCTTAAGCCAAGACATCAGATATTTTGTAACATTGAGCTCTTTGATTCTTGTTACCGGTAGTTCATTTCACAATTTGTGAATAAATGATATTATTTTAGCTGGACGGCCTGTTAGCAAACAGACAATGAGTTAGCATTTCGTAGCCAGTTACACCTGCATTTTTTTCAAAAGGTCTCGAAGACGACCACTTCGGGATACATTGGTGCCTTCATTCAATAATCCGGGTTTCGAACCTCGTGACTTAAATATCGATGATTCAGATGTGGCTCCCTTCACCATACCGGATTACGAGGAAATATCACCTATTGTCGTGTCCTCCGAGAGAGGGTACCGGAGTCAAAGAAAATCTTCTTCTGTGCGCGATAAGGACTCTCTATACGCTGAAGTAGGCCCATCGCTAGAGGCTAAGGTGAAGGAAACACGTGATTACCAACACGATGGAGAAACCCATTTGAGACAAGCCGGTGATCAGGTGTTTGGACGAACGCATCGCGCAAATGGACGCCCCTCTACCCAGATACACAATGATATTGCAAAGCACCATGGCCGAAAACACCCAAACCAGATTGCTGCTTCTAATCCTATTTACGAAGCGTTACCCCTGGAATTCGAGTGTAAACCTGAAAACGGGGAAATAAACACTTCTTCAAACAAAAAAGACCGTCGTAATAAAGCTACGCTGGAGAACTCCTCCACGGGTGATTATTCAACCTTGGCCAAGAGAGAATTCCACAAAGACGCCCTCAAGTGTGAAGAACCACACTATTTGAAGCCTCCAGGTAAAGCGACACTTAAATCATCTGCTGATGACGCAAGAAATAACACCTTTCTACGCTTCGTTGGGTATGAGTCTCGCGCAGCCAAGCAATTGCAATGAGTTTGATGGATATGCTCAACTTGACCCGTCACGTCTACTAAACACAGGCAGTAGAAAAGATCCTAGAAGGAGTCGTCCATCAAGGGATCAGTCGCGTAATGCGAACTCCGTGCATCCCAAACTCGACAATCAAGAACCTAAAAAAAGCGCTGCCTTTGATGAATCAGATGCAGAAGATAACGGAAGCTACTCTGGAAAGGAAGACACCGCAGTGAAGAAAGATCGGTCACGATCAAGCGAGGCAAGAGCTTTCGGTCATCTCGATACCACAGAGGAACGAATGGAATATGAGTATAAAAGCTATGGCTACACTAGAGAAAACCAGAAAGACTTCGATGTAAATCCAACAGCTGATGTTTCTCATGATGGAAACGCTTCAGAGAAGTCAAGTCGAGCCCGCCCAAGCACGCCGAGAGCTTCAAGTCAGCCTGATTCTCCACACGAGCAAATCGCAGGTGAAAATTACTCGAGGGAACAGAGCAGGAATAGCCAAGAAGACCAGAATAACAATTCAAGGAATGGACAAGCAGCTGTTTTATATTTGACGACTGAACATGGTCCCGACGAGACGACAACTTGATTTTTTTTCGACTCTTATAATCTAGAGAACAAATGGAGTTACTGGTAGCCAGTCGATACAGAGTGTAGATTATAACCGTTTACTAAGCTTGAAAAACCAATTAAAAGAAATAAAATCGTGATTTAAACTTCATTGATTCAGGTAAACATTCGAACCTTCTTCATACGAACACCGAAGGAGCAAGTAACGATTGATGAAAACTGTGGTTAACTTGGACGATAATGTATGACTATGTGGAAACCAAAAAGGACCTAATAATCAAGCGGGAGTTCGGAAAGCGAGGTACAACTGTAATTATTTTTCACTGAGATGTTGTGACTTAAAATACCCAAGATTAAACCGAAAGCCAGAGCTTCAATCTCTTTACCAGTACCCTGTGTGAAATTAGGGACTTTAAGATATACTACGGCGGGCTGTTACTACGGCTACTTCGGCCGTGAGGGACTAGGCTGACAACTCTGTTCCCTCCGCAAACCTCAAACAGATTAAGATTTCGCTGTACAGCAACGGGGTGTTCAGCATCTACGTGTCTTTACAAAAATGGATACGTTCGACTTTATTCTACTTTCATACGACAAAGGCTTGATCAATGACAATGATTTCCTTCTCTTGTGTCGATCTTCCATCTCAAAAAACTAAGGTTTGCCTCTCAGCTGCGTTTAGAACCGCTGTAATTCAAACCACAAAACAAAATAAGCTTAACACTGATAAAAAGCTCGATTTTAGCACGGGTAGGATGTTTGTACAATTTGATGAGTCCGAAAATACAAAGATTTCAATTCTAATAAAATACCGTTTGAACAGCTCAACTTAGTAGATACAAAGCTTTCTTATCTGCGGCTGTTCAGACCGGTCAATAAAATATGACTGTCGCTTACGATAGGCTTCGGGATAGGTGTTAAATTCGTTCAAATTTTCTGTACAAATGGCAAAGAAACAGTTATCGACGAACGGATTTTCATGATTGAGTACTTTATCTTCAAACTAGGCTGTTTAAACAGTGAAAAAATCGTTTAAAATGAGAAGTAAACAGCAGGCTTATACTCACGTAGTGAAGAGTACGTGAAACTAAGCACTTTCCCGTAGTAGAAAGCAAGACTACGGCGGGAAAGCCGTAGTGGAACACGCGACATGACGTCACCGGAAGTGATCTTCACTATTTGCCGCCGTACTACAGCCTCGCCGTACCATATCTTAAAGTCCCTATTACCTCTTTAAACTTACCGTAAGTTTTACTTGTTGGAATGTATGTCTGGATTTATGAAAACCGTGCTAATTTTGAACTCAACCACCCTGACACTTTTCCAAGAAAATACACAGGCTTTTTCACTCAATCAGTCACAAGCAGTCTGTCAACACACAGCCAACTCATTCACCTTGCTCGTATGTGGTTGGCCGACTGCCAGCCCCAACGTTGCAGGGTATGGGTAGCCAAAGCTTGTCCTGCAAAACAGCCTCCGTCTCGGTAACCCTTCACACCCCCTTAGGGTAGACCCTGGGGGCCCCGCTTCGAATCAGCTGGTAGCCAGACACCTGCCCCAACCTTCCTCGGCGTAAGCCCCCTAGGTTTTTAAGGTAATTCCTTTGAAATAAAAGTGTTAATAGACTTTTGTTCAAACTTTGTCCACTGAATATATATCATATGAAAAAAACTTCAATTTTGAAATAAAAAGGGGGGTGCCCTTGCTCATTAAGGAGCACTGAGGCATTGAAAATGTCCCATTTTAGCATTATTTAATGTTTATTAGAAGAACACATTCCCAATGTAATTGTAAATTTTTTTGACCGAGACTTATGAGAACATGCATTAAACTACAGTCAATACGCTTTGTCGGACACAAATAACTATTTTAATTATAAGTTCGAATTAGACAGAAAGCTGAATCCTTGATTAAAAATTGAACCAAATTTCTTGACATGGTTACCAGATGGCAAATAGAAAAGACCACAATGTATCTCTTATTTTCCTTATTTATTCAATTTTCAGCAATAGAAATCAGATAAGTTTTTTCTCAAGCAAAGTTTATGATAAGTTGATTACAATGACTGGAAAAAAAGTTGGGGTGCCCGTGCTCGTTGGTGAGCTATAGCCATTTTTCAACTGTCAGAGCTCAATATCAAGGCAAATCCGCCATGTTTTCAGTGTGTGCGTGCACGAGAGCGCGCTAAATGACTCCATAAATTATGCACAGAAAGGATGCGCAATGCAAATATGAGGAATGACCTTAACGACGCTCGCGCCCATTGCTACTGCGCATCTCTAGTGCGCACGCTATTCATTGGTCACGCGCATGCCACGTCATTTTCAAGCGCGCACCCCAAGTCAAAAACTCAACAAAATATTTAAGCAATAGACCACAAGTTTCTATGGGTTATAAGCTGATAAACCACGCGGGATGTTGGTCGAACACGAGAAGAATTTGTAAACCACGAGCCGCAGGCGAGTGGTTTACGAATTCTTCGAGTGTTCTACCAACATCCCAAGTGGTTTATCAGCCTATAACTCATAGAAAACTTGTGGTCTATTGCTTTTATATAATAATTCAGAAGACGCGCGATTTTTCCGTGGGTTTACCGGCACAATAAACCATAGCTGATTGACCAATCAGAGCGCGCGCATTGATTTGGTTATTATATAAAGAGCTGATGACCTTTACGTTAACTTTGTGTGCGAATATTTTTGTTGGATGCTCGGTGACCCCCACTTTTTTTCGACAGATCACTTCCTTTTCTGATTCTTTCCATTATACTAAAAAACAAAAAAAAAATCTGTACGTGGAAAGTTTTAATTATTTCTCATATACTATTCAAATAGAGTCGAATTAGTACATGGATACAGGTGTGGTAACTTAGAAGTCGTATTTTTTAAGGCTAATTCCAGCTGATTTAACGACATATGTAGCAAAGATCTATCAAATAGGTCTATATATGCTGTGTTAAACACACATAACTTAGTTATGATCCTTCAACTATTATATGCCGATAGTAATGAATCTGGCCAGAATCGCCTCTAATGACTGGAAATCCTAGAAATGCTATTGTCAGAGCTACGCCTAATCTTCAAAACGAGTTCGGTGACCCACGATTTTTTTACGTTTTTAATCTAATCCTATCATTTTCTACCTGAAGTCAAAGTTTTTAAAAAAATCTGTACGTGGGAAGTTTTTGGGAACGAACGTCCTTAAGCACCGCAAAGGTCTGCTCGCCGGCAGGCACGCGCAAAAGTTTTGCCCCAGATTTGACGCAGTTTTCATAAATTCAGAGATATACCTAGTTTTGTTGTTGTTGTTGTTGTTGTTGTTGTTATTGTTGTTGTGGGTGGAGGCGGTGGAGTATAAGTATACAAACCTTTATATTAAAGGCTATTATTTTTATCCTTAACCTGTGATTTTCTGAATACTATCAATTTAGTTCGGTGTCTGACCAAATTTAAAGTTCATATATTCATGAACTGTTTGCGACTACAATAATCTTAGCCGAGAATAGATGTCTCAGTGTTCTTTAAATTGTGTTAAGATTGATAAGCAAAATAAAAGGAGCTAGACCGAAATTTGAAAACCTGAAGATATCAACATGGTTATGTCACGGTCACACTGTCAATTAGATTTTATGTTAATGACCATCAATGACCCATTTTTATTCGGTACGCGTTTCGCACTTAAGTCATTTGTATATATGCAAGTATATATCCTCTTGAATAAGGTACTCGAGTTTTTGAATTAGTTCCTCTAGCAATTCACGATTTTATTTGGTGTTTTTCATTGGTCACTCTTTAACATCGTCTTTTCATTTGAAAGAGTCTTTCCTAATTTAGCTTTAGAACAGTGATTAAACCATCTACTTTTCTATTTACTTAGCTCGAGTTGATCCTGTGCTGCAGTCAAACGTACCGCGCTCCGATGTAAAACCCCATCTACTCTTCTCATGAGAGATGTGAAAATTAACAAATTGACGTCAATTTTTCATGCGTCTGTCCTGTAATTGATCATGAATTTCGTCATAACATTGTCAAAGTAGCTGTGGATCCACGAGGCGATAGCCGAGTGGATCCGCAGACTACTTTGACAATGTTATGACGAAATTCATTGTCAATAACAGGACAGACGCATTAAAAACTGACATCAATTTGTTTTTTTACGATACCAAATTGGCGAATTGCCCGCTCTCGCTCGCTGACGCCTCTCATGAATTTTAAATTTATGTGTCTTTCCGCATATTGATAATAACAATTAGCCAATGAGCGCGCGTGAATTTCTGTAGTTACCGTAAAACGAAGTTTTATTTATGCAGTTAGGCCTACCATCCACACTAATTTGTCACGGAAACCATAGTTTACTAACTATGCGTAAACGGAGCTTTTCGAAAATGCTCTTCAAACCGGAAGAATTTCGAAACACGAGTTTTCGTTTTCGTGTGGACGGAAAACATAGCCCATTGCAGAAACGTGCGGGCACTGGGCGAGTTTCTTATATTGATTAGATTGAAAATCTAAACATTCAACCGAAAGATTAATGAATGAAAAGCTACCCAACCAAGTTTAAGAGTTTTCAGCGGAAAATTGTTCAAATGGGAGCCTTGCAAAAGTTGCAAAATTACATACAAACCCTTATAATTCTGTCGCCTGTCTACCCAATCCATACAAACTCTCTATTTTGGGTGACATTTGAAGAGCTACCATTTTGCCATTTTCCTCCTCCAAATACTTCTGTTCGTGGTCAAGACTCTCAAATTTAGTTGATCTTTCATTTGAATATCTTAGTTTTTCAAACAAACGGAAACAACCATACTCTTTCCCAGTCCTCTCACGTTTCTGCAATGGCCTATTGTGAAAACGGGTCTTCGAAAACGATGACTATTGGTGGTTTTCACGTCACGCAAGTAAGCTTAGTTATCACGCAAGTGAAAAATAAAATCGCTTACCATTCAATACATTGAGTCAATAAATTGAAATATCCTGAATATCGTAGAAGAGTAATAAATAAACAACATGCCAAAGTTTCAGGGATGAACGATATTCCGAACTCGAGGTATTCGGCAAAGGTTATCACTGAAAATTATATTTAGTGTTTAGTATGGAGACGCCATGTTGGAGCCCGTCTGAGGGACTCGACATGGCGGCCGGAAACCAGTGGAAACATCAGAAGTTTACTTTGGCTCTCTCAAAACGTTTATTCTCCCTGTGAAACATGAAAACATTCGCATAGGCACTTCTCTCAACATATTGGTTACTCGGAACTCGGAAACATAATTAAGGCGAATCGATATTTTCGTGCACGTAACATGTTACCCAGAAACAATGCCGATGTCACGCATTGTGAAAAAAACCGTGTTCTAGTTTTCAAAACAAAGCGGTCTACCGAGCTGAAGACAGGCCAACAGATATATGTTAAAAAAATGACTTTTACCTGATGAAGGAAAAACTTAAATTTTTTAATTTTAGTTTTCTCTGACATCACGTGAAAATCAAGAAAACGATAATCACGTGATTTCTCTACCTGAGTTTTCCTCAAACACAAATCCAAAATGACAAGTTCGTGCTCTCACAGTCGTTACTTTGTCGCACCATTCCCAGATGCCACTTCATTTCTCTAGCTGTCGTTTATTCTCGTCACCTATCCTGTCGTAGTTGCATTTCGTCGGTTACAGCTAGCGCGGCGCTTGATGGTTAGGTGAGGCCAATTTTCGAATGTAAGAGGGATACTCAACGCGCACCGCGATTAAACCAATGAGGAGCGCTTAAAGGGGCACTGTCACGAGAATTTTGCTGTTTTAGGTCAGTTCTGTGCTAAATTTTTTTTGTGTGTGCTAAAATCATTACTTTAAGGCTTTAATCATAAACAAAAAGCTTCTGTAAAGCTACGGCGAGGATATCAAATGAATTTTATCGGAGAGGGCTAAACATAACAAATTTCTTGAGGATTTTTGGAACTCGTGGCATCAAAACTTGAAAAAATTGGCCAATATTTTCAAATTTCAATCCATTTCCATCCGTGCCATCTGTAGCGACAGGCGACAGGAAACAGTCTCAGTACCTTCAAATAGTCTTAAATAAAAAAACTAGATCATTAGTTTTGGAATTCAAATGTGAAGGCACCTTCTGGCTTTTTATAAAGTTGCCAAATAGCGTGACAATGCCCCTTTAAAGGAGTAACATCCACGTGAAGATGCTGCATAAATGCGCCAAAAAAACAACTTTATCGATAACGTAAATTCTTCTAAAGATGACTCGTTTAAAAGTCATCCTTTGCAGGTTGCCCAAATCGACTTCCGGTCCGCAATAGAAGGGAACAGAAAGTACTTGATGGTTAGTTGAATTCGAGTGCAACAGGGCCTCGCTCAACCCGCACAGCGTTTAAACAACAGAGGGACTCTTGAAGGAGTGACAGTCACCTAAAGATGATCATTTTTTTTAAAAAATATATATTGATAACGTAAATTTTTGTGAAGTATTGGTTTTAAGATGACTCGTCATCTTTTGGAGCATTTTACCCTAAAGAATTACTTTCCGGTCCGATATTCAATAGAACGGAAAGTCCTTATTTTAAGAATTTCTATTTCTACTCCTTAGTGATAAATTGAAATAAGAGACAATGCATTATTAAGATTTATTTGGAGTTGATATGAGAGGTTTCTTCATATCCGTGTCTGCAATTTTCCATGCGTGACAAGATTGACCAATGGCTTGCTTGCCACAAAGACATGACTTCCGCAAATGACAACAGAAAGCAAAATTAGCGCAATCAGTTAACTACCGTCAATATTGTCCACAATTTGTCATTGTTTGGAGGCTTCCTTTCTGTCGATACCTGCACGTTCATGTTTAAAAGTGGCAGTTGTTAGCATAACAAACAAATTTTCTCTTTTTTTAGGACAAAAGGGGTTATATTTTCCCTCCATCAATTTAAACTCATGGCTACCATAAAGAACCATCTCTGGACTTCTTATTAGTTGTCTCGCACACAGATATCTTCGTTCTGTTTTACTCAACGTTTTGTTTTGTAATTTTTTTCTCCAAGTAAAGAAGGTCAGAATGAAGGAAAATATTACACTGACAAACGAATTTATCCAGAAAAAATAAAGTTATTTTAGGTTGCAGAGCCGGAACCAGTGTCAATGAGAATATTATCAGTAAACCTGAGGTAATTTACAATCACTTGAGACAAACGCCATAAACACTTATTTTTCTGTTATATTTCTTGTGAATCCTGCCAAAGATAATGTTACGTAAGAGACGATTAAATTGTCGTAATTTTACATGCGTTTGTGACTATTTTGCATAACAAAGGTTTCAATATTGTTGATTGGTACGAATGCATATAAGGGAAGCTGGAGCTAACAGCTGCAGAGTTAGTACGAACTGCTATCAACAGAGGACAGGTAGCATTACGTGAGCTGCCACGAGAAGACAGCGACAGAGCGCTAAACAGTATTTCATCAATACCAAGGTAACTACAATAGTTGAAGCCTGGGACTATAAGTTTCCAAAGTTTATCTAACACTTAGGGCTAGTTCTAAGTATCATTTGTATTTTTTATGTTATGAACTGATGTTTTGCGCGTACAACTGTGGAATAAAATGATTAAGAATCACGAAAATATTCTCGAACACTTACGCTGAACCATGTTCTGTTTCCATAGCACCCTCGTCGCAGAAACAGGAAAAGAGTAGAACCATGCAGAGTTCTTCTTCACACGTTCATCGCTTGCTGGTGGTTTTAACGTTCTGTGTTCTTGTCACCTTGAACATAACAGGTTAGTTTAGTTATGGCTTGTTTATACTTGTCCTTTACCACTTCTTTTGTTGTTAGACCTTGCATTGTAATATTCTGGCTGTGGTCAAGAGCTTTATCTAAAACAGCGTTTGAAGTTTTGCATGTGATAAGCGAATATCGTGAGTATAGTTCGACAAACAGGTTGACATACACGATAATAACTGCCCGGTATTTCTGGGAGCACATATTTTATTCTTGTAGCTGGTAGCTGCATGGATGGTCCTTCGTTGATTCGGCGATCGAGAGGTCAAAAAAAGGAGAGCTTTTATTTGAAAAGAAATTGGTACAAAAACTATAGCTCTTTCGACTACGCAGTAAATCTAAACTGTTGTCGCAAGGGTCCAAACAAGTTCCGGTCATTTTTGTACAAGGTGCATATTCATATGAAACCGATTTGATAAGTGAATTAAGAGCGAAATCTTGAACTCGAGTTTGAAAGATCTGTTATTCTCTAAAGTCGTTTCGTGCATGAACCGCTATTGTTTTTTCTCGAGTTTCTGTAAGTATAAACCGCTTATGATAAAAGTTCTGTTCACTATGAAAAGGAGAAAATATGTTTCCGTTGAGAGACTCGAGTTATTTATTTAGACACGGAACATCATCAGTACCATATTAAAATGTAAATCGAAAGTCACCACAAAGCCTTAAAAAGAAATGACAGTAAGCCCTGGTAAAATTTACCAAAACGAACTAGGGAAATGTTTATTTGGTAGCACTTGATAAATGTGCTGATTCATTCTGTGTTGATTGAGTTATGTTTTGGTGCCAGTATTGTTTGTAAATACAAATACGTCATAAAAGCTGCGGGCTTGAGAGTCAAAATTTGCATGTTTCGACATGTTATAATGACATCCGCTATCATGAGTGCGGCGGACCTTGTAATAATGATCACTTGTGACCGCAAACTCTAGGGTAACCTGCTCACGATATAAATGTTTGATCATCAATTGTATTTTTTTATTTCGCCCGTTGTTTTGAGAGGCCGAAAAACAAAACTTGTTCAGCAGCGTGACACAACAGGGGTTAAAACACGAATATAACGGTTGTTTTACAAATTATGTTTACAGATTGTTGTAGCCTTCAGTTACGTTTTTCAAATAAGTTTTTCAGTTAGGATAGTAATGTAAACTTGATATGACATTCTCTGTTAAAGCAAATTTACACGAGCGACTTTTGGTGCGATTTTTAATGCCATTTTCAAGGCAATATATTGCCGCTCTCGCGAAAAGTATTATTCACTTGTGTGGTATATACTAATTTGACTGATATTCCTAACGTTTGTGATGATATGAGCAGAGGGTTTGCATCAGGGCCTGTGCACACGTCTTATACAATTAAGCAAAGTGACCACAGAATCGCATTGAACATTGCAGCTGGTTAGGGAGTTTATGCAACTACATATGCCGCGTCAAACAATAAAACAAACCATTCTAAGTGGGCCCTAACAGCATCATACTGTGTTTTATAACCTTGGCAATTATCGCTCCGATACAACAACAACAACAATCAATCAATCACTCACGCAATATTGTGGGGAATCGATCAGAAAAGATATTAGACTGACAAATATTGGAGAAATCAGTTTAGAGGCACGAGTTTGCGTTTTAAACACGTCAGTGTCACTTTCAATGTAAAACCTCCAACTGATCGAGTTAAATGCGTGCTGACTGATTTACTGAAAAAACGGAGTTCTAAATAAACCTCTCTATCTCCAGTTCATAGCAACTACTAAGCATTAACCTGCGATCAGGCGTCCTATCGTGTTGTCTGTCGCCTTTTGCGCCAGCGGGCGCTACGGGGGATGTGTCAGTAAGTATCGTGTTATGTTAAAAAAAAAACTTTTGATAATTACTTGTTTAGAAATCAGTAAAGCATGTAGAACTAATATCAGTATAGGCCTTAATGCACGAAATGCATATGAAGCGATGGAACTGTTCACAATTAATATTGGAACTACTTTGCATTGTTAAGTGACGTGAAGAACTTTCCCGGTCACGATTTGCTTTCTGCTAAGTTTTATATAGAACTAAACAAAATTTTTAGTCCGATTCGTTTATCAGTTCCAATTTATTTTTATCACTATGCTGCTTTGATCGCAAATACATGGAAACCGCAGCGGACAGACTTTAACGACACTTACCGATAGAAAATATCGCAAATTGGTCTGTAATCTTGAATTAGGGCACGTTAAGTATAATTACTTTTACTGAAGAAGGGGAAAAAGTGCAGTAAAAATTGCCTTCTCAATATGAAAAAATATAGCTTGGACTTCACTGAATGAAAGCAAAGCAAAGTTTTTTTTTTTCTGAAAATAGAGAAATGTGGCGAAATAGCTCTGTTAAAGAAGCAGGAATTTCAAGTGAGTAACATTTGAAGGGTCTCATCGCATGTCGCCCATTCATTGGCTTCAGAACAATATCAAAAGAATGCATAAAATGCTGAACTGCTTGATAGCTTTCCCTTCCATTGGTTTATTTCACAGCGGTTTGAGGAGTAGAACTGGCAGTTGATACACTATCATTATTTACTAAATTCGAACGCCAACGTCTCTTATGTGTATTTCAAAAGAAAGTTTAGAAACCAACCTTGTTTAGTGCATTTGGTGTACAGTTTTCATTTATGGAAGTAAGGGAGGTTGAAGGCCAACATTAAAAATAAGACCAACATCCCTTTTTCTGATGTGAGCTAACGTTCGCTTGCGTTCTTGATAATGTGAATATTTAGTTCAGAACGATCTTTGTATTGGTGCAATAAAGGGTATGCCGCGATTAAATGTATTTTTGCAAGAACTTTCCTTTTAACAATGCTTGCAAATTTCATTGACTTCTGTTGTGTTCATAGGTGTACTCTGCTGTCAGAATGATCCCAGTCTCTACTTCATTGACGACCATACCATAAAATGTGCCGCTGTAGACTCTTTGGATCAAGTAAACCCCAGTTTCCAGACGGTTGTCCCCAATCTTGCAGAAGGAACAGCTATTGACATTGACGTGCGGAATAGGATGATATACTGGAGCGACACCCACGCCTGGACTATTAACAGAATGAACCTAACTTCCGGAGAAGTTAAAGTCATCATAAGAGATAACATTGGAGAAGTTTACTCCATAGCTGTTGAATGGGAGAGCGGCTTGATCTACTGGACAGATTTCATCTTCGAGAGGATAGAGGTAGCGAAATTAAATGGCAGTTCCAGACGGGCCCTAGTTACACAAGACGTGGAGTCACCGATGGGAATTGCAGTGGATCCAAGAAATGGGTTAGTTGACATGGCTTGACGCTTGGCCAAAATAACCTCTAAAATCAACATAAGTATAAAAAATGCTGTAAATACAATGTACGTAGCTGAATGATTGTATACACTTTCAGGATACTCTACGCCAATCAGGAGTCCTCATGCCCAAAATATTCTTACTTTTTTTTTATTTTTCGTGCAGATACGTCGTTTGGGCGGACCACAATTACACGGCACCGAAAATAATGCGCGCAGATTTGACAGGGGAAAATCGTCAGCAGCTGTACACATCGTTTCATGGATTGCCTCTCTACGTTATCATCGATCACAGTGAGAGCCGAGTGTACTGGACCGATATTCACTTGTTTTACACCTTTATCGGGTCGATTGGAATCAACGGCAGAGCATATCAAGGCTTAGGATATCTTCACCCGGCTTACTATCCGTTTGGCTTGGCAATCTTTCAAAATAATTTCTACTGGGCCGATCAGAATTTTCAGGGAGTGTCCTGGTTCAATTTTAAGTCTTCATCTCCCACTGTGTACACTCGTCGAAATTTGTCTCCATACTTCGTGCTCGGAGTAACGATTTCAGACCCATCAACACAGCCTATGGGTATGTCATAACAAAAGTGTCCCATTTGTTCATGTAAATCACTGAATGGTGTCAATTTGGAAACAACTTGATACTGATAAATTCCAAGGATTGCTAATACTTGGCACTTTGGAATTTTTTAAAATTCTATTCATCTCCAAATGCTGGACCAGGCTGTGATCGTAATCGTTGTGTGTTCGTTATATGGTGTAAAGAATTGTGGAAGTTTCTTTAGAGTTTTCCGTTTCTTGTTTGGGTGAAATTATAAATTTCAATCCTTGTCTCTCCCCAGCCAATGACCAGCCATGCGCATTAAACAATGGAAACTGCAGCCATCTATGTTTGTTAACTCCAGGAGGAGGAAGGAAGTGCGCATGCCCTCAAGGCGTCGACTTAAGTGAGGACGGAACGACTTGTGTCAACGGTAAACATTACTAGACTACTTAGAACATACGAGAATCTATACAACTTTTCCTAAAATGACTAACTTGACTTTTAGGGTATATATGACCTATTGTCAAATGTGTACACTGCTCCAGTTTACGAGTTCGAAGTTTTGTTACCGCATATTTTCAACAAAGCACGGCTCTTAAAAGAAACCCAAGAAGGAGAAATGGAGTCTTGATACAAGGAACTATTAATTAATTTTCATTCTGTTTCTCTTCTTTCTCTAGGCTCGGCACTTGCGACACAAGCACCACCGCTTCCAGGTCAGTATGTAGCTATATAACATCCCAGTGGTTTCACTGAAAAATCTCAAGATAGGCTTGGTCACTTTCAGGCGAAGTAATCTGTCATTATTAAGTTATATACGTACACCATATAAACTAGATTGGAAACATTTTCTCAATTTCAAGGAATCTCATATATTGACCGGCCATTGGCAAAAAAGATGTGTATAAACCCTGCCACTTTTATTCATTTTATCTATTCTTTGTTGGCATAGGCAGAGGATTTACAAACTAGGTTATAAGCCATAAGTACTGTGTTATAGAATAATGTAGTCGATTGTTTAAAGGTTATGTTTGTGGAAGGGTTCACGACTAGGTAACCGCTTAGGACCTCAAGCCTTCGCTTATGAAAAGTTAAAAATTTAAAGTGTGTATGTCCGTGGGACCATGACTTAGGAGAGGTTTGACTTTATGGGAGCTAAAGAGAAGTAGCGTGTGGTTAAGTACCATAGCTCAGTGTCCACCAGCAGGAGGTTTAATAAACCGACTGTTCAAAAGAATTGCATGTAAATCTTAATCATATGCCCCGTTCACACCAAAGCTTAAACCTGTTTAAAAGCTGTTTAGTTAAACCCGGTTTAAAATTTTTTTTTTATAAAAGCTGCTTACTGATGTTTTTTTACTTCAAATTCAGCACAAACAAAAAACATGTTTAAGTTCATCTAAATCCTGCATAAAAGCCTGAGTTGCAGTTTTTCTTTAAAAGTTTTTATTTTTCTAAACCTGGTTTAATTAAACATGTTTAGTTGGTGTGAATGCCTCAATAGATATGTTATTTTTGGTGTACTTTTTGTGACATTTCAGACGTCCAAGTGCGTCTCGTGGGATCCTCACTTGCCAGCAGAGGTCGTGTTGAAGTATTTTACAATGGACAGTGGGGAACAATATGTGACGACTACTGGGGAATAGCAGAAGCACACGTCATCTGCCGCATGCTTAACTATTCAGGTGCCGAGTTTGCACCACTGAATGCGCGTTTTGGTCAAGGATCAGCATCCATGCCCATCCTGTTAGATAATGTAAAATGTCGAGGTGACGAGTCCACAATTGCCGCTTGTCGACACTATGGATGGGGTCAAAATGATTGCGACCATTCAGATGACGCTAGTGTTGTCTGTTGGAGAGAGACCACGCCTGCTGTTCAAGGTACTGAGTTTAACTCCAGCAATTTTTGTGTTTCCTGCTTTCCCTAGAATGCTTTTTTTTCGAAACAGCTTTGAAGAACAGTTCATTAATTCTTTGGTATCACCTTATATTCTAATTCGCAGCACTAAATGCATCAAAAAGAAATTGGAATGAAGTCGGATGTTAAAAAAATCCTTGTTTTCACTTTCAAAGCTGATTTCGTGCTAGAGTCTAGCTATGTTATTCAAACAATGTCGTAGTTACTCTAATCCACATTGACATTAAATATTGTCATAATAGATATTATACATTTTACTTTGCAGGACCAACTCTGGCTCCCGGGCCACACCCAGGTATGTCTCAGTTTGGAAATTTTGCTTGGAATTCCGATTGGTTTATCACGTTTCTTTGCAGTAATTCTCTTTTCAAGATGTCCTGTGCGCACATTGGTCCAGAGCTATGGTTGATGAGAATGTTGACCACAATTAAACGTGGTCGATGTGTTGCACTCGTTTGGTCTTAAGAACGGTCAAAGCAATTGATCTTTTGGGGTTCGAGTATATCGCAGGGTTTAAAAGTAAAGTGGGGCTACCCCCAAACTGCAATTGCCTCTGTTAGACAAAAACGACTTTCAAAGGGTTTCAGCTTCTGCGGATAAATTCAAAAATTTGGTGAATAATTCATGCATCAGAGGTAATTTCCAGTCAGTATTACCTTTTTTTGAAAGAAAACTTTGCTTCTGAGCTTTTAAGTAGTATAAGTCACTGAGACTCGTGTTGGAACCCAGGGAACTTTGAATGTTAACTGCAACCAATTCATTTTTCGTCTCATCTAGAACTTCAAGTAAGATTGTACGGTGGAGACACATATTACCAGGGTGGAGTTGAAATTTACCTGAACGGGACCTGGGGAACAATATGTGATGATTCATGGGGAATCGAGGAAGCGAACGTCATTTGCCGAATGCTGAACTTCACAGAAGGAGCTTTAAGCACTCAATGCTGCGGATTCTATAATGGCTACGGTGTTGCGAGTCAGATTTGGTTGGACGATGTCCATTGTGTTGGCGATGAAGAGAGCATCGCTGAGTGCCGCCATGCAGGCTTCGGAAGTCACAACTGCCGCCACACTGAAGATGTGGGAGTCGTTTGCAAACATACACCAATAGCAACTCCAAGTAATTCACCCCTTCTGTTTCATCTATATGCCTCGCCAATGTTTTGCAAAACGTTATATTGAGTTCGCGTCTATCCTTCTGTTTAATTCAAATCATTACAGAGCTAATTGTAATAATTACAATTCCATCAAGTGAATTCATTTTCTCTAAAAGCCTCCAAGATTTTATTATTTTATCATTTTCAACTTGTAATGCCGAAAATATTGAGAATATAGGTTTTTCTTTAATGACAAGTAATGAAAGATTTAGTTTCTTTGTAACATCAAAATGCATGCTATTCGATACAAAGGCCTGTGGTGCGCTTGACAAAAGACTGAAACTTGGTTGGTTACATGTTAATTCAATATCTCCAAAGACGAAAAATTGACAGAGGTAATTAGAGACTTTGCGAATGATGTTTCTGTTTTGATTATTCTCGGGCAATTTATTAAGAGGGTAAAGCGTTCTTGATCTATTCAAAGTATTACATATTGGTACAAAGTTCGCATCAGAGAAATGATTACGATATACATATATATTTTTTTGCATTAAAGCTCAAATTGTGAGACTCGCAGATGGAGCTAGAGAAAGTGAAGGACGTGTGGAGATATTTAATGACGGTGAATGGGGAACGATTTGCGATGACCACTGGGATATCAATGATGCAGACGTCGTATGCAGAATGCTGAATTACTCAAGAGCTTTACGAGCTCCCACAAAAGCATTCTTTGGCCGAGGGAATGGCAAAATTTGGCTTGGTAGCCTTAACTGTCGAGGTAATGAGACTTCCCTTCTGCAGTGCGGACACCAGGGTTGGAAAGTGGACAATTGTGGCCATCATGAAGATGCTTCTGTTATCTGTGAGAGCGAAGCAGCACATTTTGGTAAGTCAGTGACTGATGTTAGGAGAAATTTGTCAGTCATAGAACTCATGCAATTGTCAGTTAGAGATGCTCGCTGTATAATAAGCAGTTGTGCTAAATCACCTTCACTTTCCTGTCCGCCACTCACATATACGTTATCGGATTAGAAACCGTCAACTTGCTTTTTTTCGCAGTAATACTTAATGCATCAATGGAACAGATTGGATCGGCTCAGGATCGGCTCTAGAAAGAGGAAAATACTAGTAATATATACAACTGTTTGTTCCTGATAACATCCTTAATAACAAAATCCCTTTGTTCTTTTCAGAATCCAGCAGTTTTATTCTGGCTTGTGGGTCTGGGCGGAATTTACTATATCACATCCCACTTGACACGGAACTGCCGGAGAAGGGATTGCCCCTTGCATTACAGACGAACAAACCATTGGCAGTAACGTTTCACGGCCAGGACCAAATGGCATACTGGACAGAACAATCAGGATCCGTCATTCGTGCCCATCTAAATGGAAGCTCTAGGCAGGTTATAGCTACAGGATTGACCATTCCTGCAGGTATTGCTGTAGACTCCATCGGCCAAAATCTGTACATAGCTGACCAAGATGGCATCAAAGTGTCAAGTCTTGACGGTTTATATCAGATGCTGCTTATCAACTCCTCAGAGGCATGCCATGGAATTGCTTTGGACAGCGAAGCAGGGTAAGAAGTTCTGTTAAAGGTGCTCAGTATGCCATGGTTTTGCGCATATGTATTGAAAAGTTGAAAAGTTGCTTGTAATCCATGTTACTCTTTTCCACCTTAAATAACCCTTGTTCCTTTTTGGTTTATTATTATCTCTTTGTTGCGAGTGCGGCCGTAACACTACTTGAACAGAGACCTGAAAAAAATTCAGGCTCTGAGCGGGATTCGAACCCACGACCTCTGCGATGCCGGTGCAGTGCTCTCCCAACTGAGCTATCAAAGCCACATGAGAGCGGTCGTGTATGGGTTAGCCCTTTATATGGGGACGTTTTGACTTGGCCCAAGTACAGCAAAGGTCTCTGTTCAAGTAGTGTTACGGCTGCACTCGCATTAATGACCGTTATCACTCAATTGCTATTATGGGACAAATTACTTTCATTATCTCTTTGTGTTTTCTCTATCTTAGTAAAGTACCTTTTTCAAGTTTCCTTCAATTTGAAAGTAATTTCAACGTGGCCAAAATAACTCAAAGTACAGTGATTGAGCTCTCTTAAAAAAGTATTTTGGTTTCCCTGAAGATGCATTCGGAGGAGAAAGAAACATACAAAATATCAATACTTTTAAAATTTCTTTTGCTCTCGTTACTTTTCAGACATATCTACTACACCTTGATTGGTGTCAGTCCTCAAATACGACGCGCAGACATGGATGGTAAAAACGTAGTAATCTTGGTGAATGTGGCGTCCATCAGAAGAACTACCCTTGACATAGCACTAGACAAAGTTAACAGACGACTTTACTTTTCAGACGAAAGCAATAACCTTGTCAAGTATCTTGACCTTGCCAGTTATAAGACTCATTCATTTCTTTCTGGCAATCCTCATAGACCAGTAGGTCTCACCTTGTTCAACGGAACTCTTTACTGGACTGGTGCTGGAGCAAGGCAGATGTTTAGTGGAGCCATATATAAGGCTGACATTAAAAACGTCAGTTTTACCAGCTCTGTTCGTGAGGTTGTATATCTTCTTTCGTACCCTACAGGAATATACGCTCATGATGGTAGAATCAGCGAGTCACCAGGTATAGTTCCTTAAAAAAGGCACAATGGATAACTTAGGTGTAATGGTAATGTCTTGATTACTAACAGCGGTATCAATTTGCAATCAGGACTTTTGCGTGTGTTAAATTTGGTTTCGGTTGAACCGGAATTCGTTTAGTTTTTTGTGGCATAATTACTCAACAAAGTTCTAAACAGAGAGGTTCCCTATAGAAGACCAAACCCTTCCCGTTTTACATACCAATTTTGAGAGAAAACTTTACCCTTGTATTTTCCTTCTATAAAAATTGGTACATCTTTCGTACATAAGCAATACGTATCGTCTTCGTTGAACATACGTCTAAGTATTTAAGGTAATTCAGCTATTAAAATAGATGATTCAGCCGTTATGTACATCTGCTTGAGGTACCTTTATTGCCTACAGTATAGCTTTCCCTGCCCCTTTCTATACTTGAACAACCGAAATCTCTGCCCTTTATGCAACACTAATTAATCTGAAAAAGCAACTCTTTATGGCTGAATCCTTCCCATACACATTGAGGCAACTACATTGGCTGACCCAACCCCTCCCCCCAATTTTCTCATGTACTAATTTATTATAGCACTGTGAAGGAGATATATATTTAACCTCTGGCTGCAAATTGTCTGATTAATGCGCATTAAGCATTAAAATGTTATTCTTTAAAAGATAAGAAGAAAATTAAAGTAGGTTTTCCAGCTCACCATTTTTTGAATTTCTTTCAGCCCTCAACCATTCATGTGCACAAGACAATGGTGGTTGTTCCCACCTTTGTTTAATAAACCCGTCTGGTTACAGCTGCGTCTGCCCTGGAGGGCCATGCCAGACTACAGTTACTTCAACGGTCTCTGTTTCAAGCTCGACTGCCGCCTCCTCTAGTCTCACCACACCGTACCTCAGCATAGCCATTTCTTCTACTCCCTCAAAAGTTTACTCGTCTCCCTCAAATCTGGCCCCCACCACCACATCTTCCTTCAATTCCATTTCTGCGACACCTACTCCTGTTACTGATCACTGCTCCACAAACGACCCATGCGAGAACGGAGGCAGCTGCCAAATGGACGGTCTCAGCTACACATGTGTGTGCATACAGTATTTCCATGGCCAGCACTGTTCGATAGACTATAGTAAGTTTTTATTTAACTGTATCATTAATAATCTTAAAATGCTACACTGTGATGCTGGGCTTATCTGACGTTTGCTCTGAAGTGACTGAGACCATTCTAGTTAAACTGTAGATAAATTTAATGGCTTTCAAAACTGTACAATTAACTTTCCACCTTATTTGTTTTTCAGGTGGTGGAACTGTTGTTCTTATAATAACCATACCAGGCAATCAGGTAAATATACAAACATATTCTTTTTCCTCAATAGCACCACATTTTCTCCTCTCTCTCAATGGGGCCATCTAAACATAATTGACTTTGAAAAAATATATAAATAGTTTAAAGGGCCCTAGTCAGCCACACCTTTGTTTTTGTTTATATACTAGAATTTGGCTATTATATTTTAAACGAAGCCTGTCGAAACGAAGAAAAATCACTGTAAAACTACTCAAGATAATTAAACATACCTTCAGGAACACAGCTTACAGTAAAACAATAAGGATTCGCGTCACCCGGCTATATCAATAATTTCGATGTCATCGAAAATGGCGGAGGCTGACTAGGGCCCTTTAATGTTCTGTACGTCGTCACCTTATCCGGTTATGGGCTTATGTTCTTTTAGTTGTCTGTGTTAAATGGTCTTCAAGTAAAAATAGTTATCTTTTTTAAAATGAGTATTAACAAGAGAAAATGAGGTGAGAGAACATATCCCCGTGCCCTATGATAATCTTTTTAAATCTATTTTAAGCTTCGCGTCACGCTGTCAAGGTTATTTTTAGTCTAGGCTCCCGATCACGCAAGCAATGGCCAACGGTCATCAGATTGTGTCTATCCAAATAAGAAATTGAAAATTTAGCGGGCTAAGAGAAAAAGAATAAGTTTGTTCAGTTGAACTGCCGCACTGTTAGCATTGGAAATCATTTTCAGAGCTGGGCAGGAAAATTATACGTGCTTCTCCGAAGCCGTGTCATTCCCCAGCATGAATAATGAATGATTAACACAAAGTGCCAAGACTCGAATTTCTAACCTGCTTGAAAGTCGTTTCTCGGAAAGTGCCGAAAGGCTTGAAGCGAAAAGGATCTCTTTCGAAAGGTATTTTAAAGCACACGACAGCTAAAATATTTGTTTCGCGTTTGTTAGAACTTTCACTCGAAAAAAAACGGTGCAAATCTTTGTTTATTTAATATCGGAAGTGCTGTGAAATATTTACTGCTGACTAGAATTGCATATTTCAATAAACACGCACGAAACTCGTTACTCGAAAAGTACTGAACGGATTAAATCGAAAAACATCTCTTTGGAAAGGTTATTCAAAGCGCAGGACAGCACAATACTTTTTTCCCGTTTGTTAGAACTTTCGGTCCGAAAATCCCGGTGTAAATGTTTGCATATTTAATTTCGAAATTGCTTTGTAATATGAAACAGAGTTTCAGGGAGGTCCACGCCGAAAAAAGTGCTTCTCTGGAACGAACTAAAACATCGTTTGGATCGGTAGAGACCCTGAGAGAGACCTATCTGGAAAGCCTTTTGAAACTGCTGGTCAGGAAAATTATCTTCTATGTGTTTATCGTGATTTTTACGTCGGAAATTAGTCTTGTCATTTCTCTGCATGACTGGTTCACATTTGGCGCTCCAGCTGCTGACAAGAATTGCATTCATAACACGTTCTAAAGTCATTTCTCGAAAAGTACTGAACGGCCTAAACAGAAAAAGATCTCTTTGGAAAGCTCTTTCAAAGCGCCAGACAGTTAGAATTATGCTTCCTCTGACCTTACGAAATGCGCTTCGAAAATCCCGACGAAAAGTTTTTTGCGTAATTGATTAACTGCTAAAATTAAACCTCAATGTTATTACGTCATTTAAATTGGCCAATCAGGTGTCTTTCCTAAAATAGCCTCGCAGCTTGACCACGCGCTAAAATTAGATTTAAAAAGATTATCATGGGAAGAGGGCCATGTATGGGGGATGTGTTCTCTTAGATCATAGTCTCTTGGTATTAAGTGTTGCCTGAGCGTCAAGATGAAAAAAGCTACGTAACGTACTTTCTCAAACAAAGAAAATCACATCCGTGAAGGTTTGGATACCCGGTCTTAATTGGCATCGATATTGACGATTTTACTTCTCCTTTTACTTCTTCCCTCTCCTATTGAGAAGATATATCAAACTCTCGAGACAGTGTTTCATCATGTATCCGAACACGCCGAATTTCGTAAGAGATACTCCGCTGCACGTTGTGTTTCCAAGTCTCTCCTCGGTGTTTGGATATCCCGATGAAACACTGTCTATCAGTTCTATCGTGTTTGCTATATTACTTACACTTGGGTTAAAGAGCCAACAAAGCCTTTGCTTAATAGAGTGGCTTAAATATATTGAGAACCTTCGTCTCGAACAGTGTACCACATTGAAAGATAAGTGTAGATCTTCTAAAAGGACTCTTGAGACATTTAAAACGTTAAAAATTTATACCTGTAAATAAGCTAGTTTATCCTTCAGGCCTTGTTAATATAGTCTGTTGGAGGCCTGTTTGCCTATCACTAAGCGTACTTCACCTAGTAATCGTGTTCTTCCCTAGTGGTACATGAGACTGCAATCATTATACCCCGCCACTGAACCCTGTCCCGTGCTCTGGCCTGTGCTTTGCCCCATGAGACCTTTCAACACCGTCCTCCGCCAGCCAGGTGGTTTTTGGACTGTCTTTCTTTCTCCTTTAGTTCGAGCCCACCTCGAGTCAACTTTTGTTATAAACTTGGCTAAGACTCGGACTTTCCCTTAACTAAACGTAACATACCATATGGTATTCTAGGCGGGTTTTCACGAACATGCGAGTCATCTGTGCTAAAAGTTACCTTTACAGTGATAATCTTTGCACTTTTTCTCAGTTTAACATGACAGAACTGAAGGACATCATCGTGAAAATCTTAAACAGTCTCTGCGAAGGTGAAAGTAACAGCTGTCCAATACCACTCTCAGAGTATGTATACCTTGGATTGTAATTACTCCCATGTCATTTTTGATATTTCTCTTTCTCAAGAGATGATATTTATTTATTGAGAATCTACCAAATATTTTCCTCCCTTATGAATATTATAAAAATATTACGTTAATACCAGTTTACAAAATTTGCCGTTCATGCAAGCTAAATTGTTAAACTAAACAGTGCTAAGTATTTGGAGCAAATTAAGACTATTTTGACATTAAAAGGGTTAGGGACGGACCATCATTTGTTGAGCAATTTCCAAAACAAAATTCCTGCACAGCAAAACCTTCTGAAAAAGATCGTGCAAAGGGAGTCACGAGGGAACAACCTCGTTCCCGAGGCCTTTACCTTGGCTTGGGAGCGGGGTAAAGGCCCTGGGAACGAGGTTGATTGGGGAAAAGATCGAGCAAGTGCCTTCTAGTATCCAAGTCCTGTGTCAGTCTGACTCTTGCGCAAACTATTGCCTAAAACAAGTCATGTATAGCCGAAAGTCATGTATAGCCTAAAACAAGTCATTATAGCCGAAAGAAAACTGGACTAGTGTTCCAACCACTGTGTTACAGAGAGACTACAGAGTACGGAGACACAGTCATAACTTTCGAGTCACACTGACATCAATGATGATTTTGATTCTTTGAGCTCTAAACTTTCTTTCGCATTTTCTACAGGGGCGCAAGGAGAAAACGAGCGATAAGTCAAGTGACTTTCACATTGGAAGACATCATAGTAATGGAACCTAAGCCTGTCGACGAAACCTTTCAAGTAGAGTTGGCTGTTATTAAAACTATCCCTGACGGTTCGTCTGTTGTTATCTCAAGTGAAAAACTCACTCAGATATTACTCGACTCGGTTGATGAAATTAACCAAGGACTCAATGGATTGATAAAAAACATCGCTCCAAAATTCCCCAAACCGACAACACAGACAACGCCGAATAGTGAAAAGACAACAATGATAACACAAACAACGCCAGTGGCAACAGCAACAGCAACAGCAACAGCAACAGCAACAGCAACAGCAACAGCAACAACAACAGCAACAACAACAGCAACAGCAACAGCAACAGCAACAGCAACACCTGGTGCAGCTACCGAGACACCAAGAGGCCTGGGTGGGTTGGCTGCCAGTACTGGAGGCAGTAATGGTGGAGTTATCGGTGGTGTAGTCGTGGCTGTGCTTCTGATTATCATCATGGTTATAGCATTGGCAGTCTGGTATTTCAGGTAAAAACAGTTCTTTAGTCGACTTTCTTTCAATTGAACAGGGAAGAGTTTGATTTCTGACCGTTTAGCGAGGGTCAAACCCCTTTCTCTCTCCTTTTTTATCTCGTCATTGAAAAGCTTGGTTCTCCACTAGCAGTTTGCGTTGATAGACTGACAAGTAGACAGACATGCAGTCAGGCCGGCAGACAGACAGACAGACAAACATCATTTTTTCAACAGAGAATTTCTTCAATTACTCTGATTTGAAAAATTACTAATTTAGCACTGAATTACATATTAGTATAAGGTAAGAGTATGCAGGCGCGGATCTAGGATAAGTAAGGTTTCTGAGTCATTTTTAAGTATCTGACCGATTTCTGTGAAATGTTGCAAAGCGGTATGAATCTGCGCCTGGTTAGAATAGACAGAAAAGACACAAGCGTAAGCGATCGCAAACCCTAGAGGAACAAATAAATTCTTTGCCTTGGTACACTATATCCACCAAATTCACGTTTGACTATTGAGCATTTTTCATCTCAACAGGGTTAAAATGCCCAGTCTTCCATTTTCATACAAAAGGAAAACAAATGTACCTGGCCCTGGCCCACGCGTTGCAGCGTTTGAGAATCCAGGGTATGATAATACCACGGGATTTGCCACAGGTGATGATGGTCTCTACAGCGACCTACCACAACCAGTGGTCCTCTCTCCATATGAAGATCTGAATGAATTTGGCGCTGCAAGCAATCCGATTTATTCTGAATTTGGCATGACAAAACTAGGCTTACAAGATAAACGTGGAGGATCGATGCAAAGGTCTGATGTCGAGAAGAATATGTTTGGCAGCCAACCGAAAATGTCTTGGGTCGATGACGAAGACCTCACCAACGACAACGGCAATGGCGGTGATTTTGGCAGTAAAGTATCTTTGCGGAGCACTGCTTCCATCAAGAAAGTGAAAGCCAACCAGGTGGACATAACGGTTCAAGGTGATGAAGAGGAAAGTGATAAGAAGGAATCTGCAATGATGCCTGATAATGTTGTTTGTAAGGAACAGGAAAACAAAGGTCAAACTGTGCTTTGTTTGGAGACCGGTGAAGAACTTGAAAAGGCGTCTGAAATGTGAAGCCTTTGCCTGATGGAAAACAATAAAAGAAACCTAAGGAAAGGAATTGTTCCTTTCCAGTGTGTTTCGAGTCATATTTAGAAATGTGTGATTTACTGTTAAATAGACGTTTTCTGTGCTGATTGCACAGTGAGTTTTTATGGTAACATGTAACAAATAAAGCACGAAAACGTGTACCTCAAAAAGCTGATATGAATCCTTTTTTCTATGAAAAAAGACGCATGAAGCACGACGACTTGTACATTTGCAAAGGAAAAATAATGACAATTTTTATAGAGAATTTTTTTAAAAATTTGAAAATTTTCAAGCTAAACGTTCATACAAAGCAGTGCCGTTTTCTTACAACATGGTCATGCTCAATATATTTAAGCAATGGACCGCACTTTCCAAGGATTTACTAACGCAATCAGTGAACCAACTCAGGATGCTGAAAGAGCTCAAAAGAGCTTCTAAATCTAATCCTTTTGTCGACCCGTACATATTGGCTTTACTATGAAAAGAATAAAGAGTACTGAAAAAAAATGGAAGCACTGAACCAACAAACGGGTGATTTCCCGATTTTTCGTCATGCGACAAAACCGTAAAGGTGTTGTGGCGCAACAGGAATCGGCGTAAATTTCTGTCTAAAAGAATTCGATTGCGGTTAGCAATAAAAGTCATTTCAGTGTTCAACTTTAAGTTTTAATCATCTGATAGAACAAAGGAAGACTTCAAGAAATAAGTCGGGAATTCATTGCTTTTTAAAGTAAAGTGCTGCCAGATCGGGAACTGGGTGGTTACCGGAGAAATGGTAATCGTCTCACCAATCAGAGCACTCGCAGTGTCTCTGGTTTATGCAGTTTTGAAGATCACGGTTTTCATTGTATACTTAATAGATAGATAAAAATGTCATAAAAGTTCTCATTAAAAAAAAATCTTTTAATGTCAGTAATTAGTAAATGGAAATAACTATTACGTTATTAAACGTTGAAGTTCGCAATCCCTATTTTGTGTTGCAAATTTAGCTCTGCCACACAAGTGAGTCCCGGGGGCCTCATGGCTAGTGCGTTCGCCTTAGAATCGAGTGGTTCGGGTTTAAGTCCTGGCTGGGGACATCAGTTGAGTTGTGTTCTTTGGCAAGGCCCTTTACCGCTCTCACTGTCTCTCCCTACAAAGGTGTATAAATAGGTACCGACGAATTCAATGCTGAGGGCAGCCCAGCATACCATCTAGCATACTAGCATACCATCCAGGTGGTGGGGGGGGGGGGGGAGTAGAAATACTCGTAGTCGCTTGATATTACGGAAAACGGGATAAGCTCCAGCCTGATGAGCCACTTGGCCCGTCTGTGGATGTTTACTTCAATTATAAGATCGACAGTTACTTCATATAAGCACAACAAATTACGCCAATTTACGCGCACAATTTAAAGTCATTTTCTCTGAAAATAAGGACTGTGATAAGGTTCATGCAGAGCAATTTAAGGTGATTCCTCACTAATGCATTGTGCATCCCTACTGCCAACAATTTTCGCGTCATTAGCGCACGCGAATGAGCGCGTACCCGGAAACAACGACAGAAATTTCCCTCACGCTAACCTCGATAGCGAAACAAATGCTCGTTCTCTTTTAAACGAGCGTGCATGGTAACCTAAAATTTTATGGCATAATAATAGTGTACATATTATCCTCCTTAATAAAAAAAATTGATATAGGTGAAAGCGTGCACAAAACCGTTCCTCTGGGATGCAAATCATGACCGCGAAAACAACGATTATAAGAAAGCTTTATGTCCAAGTCGTTTTAAATGGTGTGATTTTTCCACAACCTTTACATGATATTGTTCCATATACTCGACACTTCCTATCTGTAAGGTTTTTTTTCCCCAAGTATTACTATAATTAACTATACTTCGAGCTACCGCGAAATGTAAAGTGGACCGATGAATAATGCGCGTGATAAATGCATGGGTAAGATTGGCCGACCTATTGTTTTTTTTTTTTTTTTTTTTGCTTTTTTCCCTAAACAGTGCTTGGTAGAGAACATTCAGGGAAAGTTACAAAAAATTCATCGGCAACTTTTATTTGCGAGGAATCACCTTAAAGGACATAATCATCGTAAAAATAAATACATTTATTGCCTTGGTATAAGACACTCATACTCAGGAAACATACTGCTAGCATTTTAACATAATCCTATCCTGCCCTCGACACTTACTTGCAAAAGGCCAAAGTATAAAGCACTATCACTTACTCTATCACTGAGTGGCAATAGCCCTTTTCACGGTTAGTTTTTCTCATTTGCATTACGATGTAATCCAACGTGGATGCAAGGCAATTTCGGCCTGAAACTACAAAACAGTCCGACATTGCCTCACATACATGGTAGTTGATATTGTATTACAGATAAGACAAGACAAGACAATACAATATTTATTAACTCACACTTAAACTAATTGCAGAGGATCGTTATATACATCATGGGTTAATTAAAGAGAATAATTAGGAAAGGAGTTTAGGTAATTGGAGCCCTGAGGTTAAAGGAACCGTAAGGTTTTGAGTTAACCTCTAGTACCTATTTACAGTTAATTTTAATAACAAAGGGAGCAGCAAAGAAGAAAGAGACCAGGCCCAGTTAACAATGCATATGCTTGATGATATTAATTTAAAAATATTTTTACGCAATTCCTAGAAAATTTGTCTGAGAAAAAGGCCTACTGTGATTGAAATTGCCAATTTCGTTATAAACGTCAAGTTAGGACGTGTAAAGGACATTAATCACACTGGCGGAAAGCAGTACACACACAGCTTTTAAATTCTCATTAGCCTAAAAGTTGTTTATGCGGATTGTATTTTATGTCGTCCGTACATTGCACTGGATTAGTGTATGTGCCCGAAACATCATCATCATTTTCAGTTGGATGACGTGCTGTTGTCGACTCGAAACTTTGCTGAGATGTCGCCGGCGCTTGGGGGGCATTCATGTCCTCATAAGCTTCCTCTGACTGCTGGTTGTCATCCTCATGAGCAACCTCGTTTTCATAGGTAACTTCACTGTCTCGCTCGTTGCAGTTCTCTCTATGTTGATTACCTGGAATGTTCAGATTTTCCATTGCACCATTGGACGTTTCTTGACGCATTGGCAACCCTTGAGGGAAACTCATGTCCTCATTGCCGGCCGCTGGTCGCTGCCCGCCTAAATATCTCTTTTCGAATGTCTACAATGTCCAGATTTACACCTTGCCTGTTATTGAAATTTGTGTCCATTGCAATCCTGTTCCTGTCGTTACTTCCCTCACCATTGTTGCCTCTTTGCTGATTTTCTCTTGGTTCCACTTGGTCGTCCCTGCGGTTATTTCCATCTATATTGTCTCTTTGTTGCGCATGGCGGTCAAACTCGTCCCTGCCGTTATTTCCCTCTCTATTGTTGTCTCTTGGCTGATTTTGTCTTGGTTCTGCTGGGGGGACAACCACGTCGTACCCGTGATCATTTTCCACTTCATTGTTGGCTCTTGACTGATTTTGTCTTGGTTCTGCTGGGGGGACAACCTGTTCGTACCCGTAATCATTTTCCACTTCATTGTTGGCTCTTGGCTGATTTCGTCTTTAAAAACAATAATGAAATACATGAAAAATTACTGAATTCTGATTGGCTGAGTGCAGTGCAGTTCAAGTGTAACACCGGTGCAAAACGTGTAACACCAGCGCAAATTACATATCGTATATCTGGATTACGATTAGCTGAAAGACAGTAAGAGATTTTCTAAGCCAATTATATCATGTCAAACTATGACAAAAATGTTGTACGGAACTTTGAAAAACGTTTTCTGGAATGCGAAAAAATGGCTTCAAGAAAGATCTTTCGGCACTTCTCTACGCAAATGTTTTCATGTTAATATTATTAATATGTAATCACACAGTTTCGAGTTCAATTTGGAATTAACTTGTGCGAGTCAGAGCCGCTAAATGGTGTGCACAATAATGCAATTTCAAACCTCTAAAAGTAACATTAAAAAGGGGAGAAGAGAAGCTTACATATTTAAAATAAGCAGAATTTTAAGCGTTTACTAATGCAAAAAAATGAATTCTGTAAACAAGCGGGCTTAGATAAAAAAAAATTGGAAGACGCAATTTGTCCATTTTTCTTTCTAAAGTTTACATTTGGCTTTCACGCCTTTTATCTAAAAGAGTTGAAAAGAACTGGCAATGATTTTTAAACTCGAGTAGTAGCTCACGATTTTTATGAGGATATCCAGCGCGCTCATAATTGATTTTTTTTAATATATGCAGCTGCCATTTTCAAGATAACGGGTTCCTGTGTAAAAAAAAGTGACGAATCTCACAATTCACTGAAACATTGACGCTAAAGAACTGGCAATGATTTTTAAACTCGAGTAGTAGCTCACGATTTTTATGAGGATATCCAGCGCGCTCATAATTGATTTTTTTTAATATATGCAGCTGCCATTTTCAAGATAACGGGTTCCTGTGTAAAAAAAAGTGACGAATCTCACAATTCACTGAAACATTGACGCTAAAGTGCGCATCAGAATCGAGAGGTTCCTAACGGAAAAAGTCTTAACATAAGCAACTACATCGATTGGGCTAACCCTGAAGGGCCCACTAACTGAAAAAAGGCAAGTGCTATATACCAAAACAACCTTCAGAAAGGTAATTTACTCTCACCTGTACAAAATTACAGCCACAAGTGAAATGACCACGAAAGAAGGTATTCCTATTGCCATTGCAATAGTTTTTGTCTTCTCTTCTCCTCCCCTCATTGTCTCCTCTTCTTTTTTCGTTGGTTTAACATCATTACAGCGTGTATCTGATGATGGATGAAGGTTATTTACAAGCACGATTTTGTTGAGATGTTTACTGATAAAGTTAGCTCTGTCCCAGATAACAAGTTCCAGTGTAGTATTCACGACAACCAGTGGTTTTGAAGAGGATACTGGACGAAGAATAACTGCAAAGTCCACTTTGGTATGATTTGGAAGCGACGCCACAGGCTGCCCAATGACAGTGATTTGAGTTGCATTGAGGCGGGCAGAGTTATTCAGAATACAGGGACAGAACTGCTTTGAAATTGATTCATTCCTGTAAAGAGGTGATATCACTATGGTTAAAAGCACGTTTAAAAGCTTTTTCAAGGGTTTTCAAGGGTTAATGGCTATAGGTCTTTGCGCCTTGTTGCCGGATTATGGTATGATGACGTTAAATTAACTGCCTTACTGCCTTACTGCCTTACCGCCTTACTGCCTTACTGCCTTACCGCCTTACTGCCTTACTGCCTTACTGCCTTACTTATGGACCGACCGACCGACCGACCGACCGACTGACCGACAGACAGACAGATCGACCCACCGACTGACTGGCTTACTTACTTACTTACTCACATTGAAGTTACCTATCGCAAAAACAAAAGTTGTTTAAGGCTGATGGCAGTTAAAAGCTCTTTCTTTCCATCACTTATACTTTAATGGTCAATACTTCCACTCTTTGTCACATAGAAACCAATTATGTCATAAAGACTACCATTGTTGGTTCACCAGTTGATGGGCAAGTTTTTGTGTGATACCAATACTGGAGAATCACTTGGTAAAGATTTTAAGTATTGATATACCAGAGTATAGCTGTTGTAAGAGTGCGGGAAACTGTTAGGTTCCTCCTATATTTAGATACACACTTACTTTACTTACGTTATGGTATTAGTCGTATCTATAACAAAATTCTCGATCGTAATTGGTTCTCCGCGCGCCTATTTGCCACGTAATCAGCGCGTGATCACGTGGGTGTCCGATGTGAACTTTTTGTAATTGGATACCTGTAATTAGATACACACGTGATTTACACGTCAATTACGCGCGCTGTAATGACTTTTTTTCGCAATGTTTCGTACAGTTTTCAACATTTATGAAAAGCGCTCAAAGGACCTTCCCAAAAGACATTTCTAATTCCAAAATTTGTTATAGATGCGATTAATTAGTAATTGGACCTCGTGTCGTACAATTCAGGGAGTAATCGTGCTCGTAATTTTAAACCGGCTTCGCCCTCGTCCGATTTTGAAATTACTCGCGCAATTACTCCCTGAATTGTACTCCCCTCGGTCCAATTACTATTACTTTTCACTTCACTTTGAAAAGAATATGACAAGGAATTACAATTGTGTGGTACTTTCCAAAGCAAAATTCGCTTCTACAAATAAATAAGGATATCAGTAGCTACCTCAAGCCACAGTTGTCTCTCTTACAATAGTCGTCCAGCCCTCTCATGATTGCTTGTTTAAATTTTTCTTTTTCCCACTAAAAAGAGACAAAACAAAGAAGTAAGCACATCAGCGAAAATGAATTAAATCGGGATTCATCAAGCGACGTAAAAAGATTAAATGTTGAATGTTTACAGTGGTTGATGCACTTAACTACAACTTGCTGTTTATAAGGTATGTCACTTAGCCCGAAAGAAACAAATATTGCAGTCATTGCAAATAAACTGGCTGGAGGCAGACTAGTTGGCTATTTACAAACATGACCGAAAAATTGAACCAGTGTCTACCGAGAAACAACTCCAGCTTCGTGGTCAGAGCGAGCCTTGAACACTCGACCTCGGGATTTCAATTCCGCCTCCCGTTAACAATCGGCCACGCTCCCTCCGTATTTACAGCACTCGTAGCCCACCCATATATAATAATATAATAACGTTTACTTTCAAAGTGCTATCAAAAATACCGTTTAATATACTCTAGTTGACTTAGGTCCCTACTAGATACGTCCTGAACCTGACTACTTGAAATGAAATCAACAAATTATTGTACCTCTTCAACGTTCATCTCCAGAGTGACGCCAACAGCACCTGCACCTAATCAGGAAGAAAAGATGAAACCTAAGAAGTTGTAAGTAGTCAGGAGGAACCTAAATGGTTAATAATGTTAAAGCTACTAGTATACGTAGTAAAGTATGCGTGACAATAAACCAAAATGAATCGAGAATAGTTCAGCAAGGTTGGAGAAGACTGAGGGTACGTTTCTCTTGGCATGGTTCGGATCAGGATCAGTGATCCAAGATTACTCAGGTCATGGAACGTCAATGGAGCTGATGAATCTGCGACCAGAGTGGATTCATTGGCTCCACTGATTTGCCATAATCTGAGTGATCTTGGATCACTGATCCTGATTCGGATCAAGACAAAGGAACACACCCTCAGTCGGATTAGGATAGACGAAATTGAGCAAAGCAAGTTTCTCCTTGTGTTTTGTGAGTTAAGGAGATTTTGATACCTGTCAAACGAACTGGATATTTGAAGTAAAATTAATATTTGCTCACCGAGATACAAGCCACAGTCTTTTTCTGTATAGTATTTACTGCACGTGCAATCATCAGCAAACCTTTGGAAGTTAAAGTAACATGTTCCTCCATTCAGACAAGGCTGGTTGCGACAGTTTGTAAAGTTTGCTGGAGTTAAATTGCAAAAAGTAAATTTTAGCGATATATTAGTCAATAAATGAACCAAACTACTTTAATATATTAATTAAATTAAAATGAATCAATAAATCGTTAATTTATACACCAGCGCTTAGCCAATTAAATAAGGCACTCCTGTGAACGCTTTATAGAAAAACAATACTTAGAGCTGTAGACTGTTTCCTGTCAGTGCATGTAGCTGTGAAAGTTACTACAAAGAAAATTAATTAAACTGGGATTTTTACTTTGAGATATTTTGAGCCTGGTGACACGCACGAATTCCTCTAAACAAATAAGAGATAAATCCGTTTAGTTGGCTAAGGCAATGGTCCACTGTATACGACAACTTGAGGTAATTCCATCGAAATAGAACTCACGATAGATTTTCATTCAAACTTTACCTGTTGGCTGCCTATATCAAGACGACTTTTAAATACGAATAGAGGGAGTCCCCGTATTCGTTTAAAAGCTGGAGGAAATAATTCCTGAAAATATCTGCTTTTAGAAACAGTCATATTTGAAACATTCACATTACGCTTTAAGAAAGCAGAAAAATAGGGAGAAAGTTAAGCGTGAAATACAACAATGGATGTATTATTTAAGGAGCAATTTGATGTACGTTTCATGATCATGGCAAAGGCACTCATACTTAGCCGACAGGGATTCAATATGTTCTAAGAACCCTGTGAATTCTGGGCCCACGTATTATCTTTTACGATTGCTAGCTAGCTATGCTCTCATTTTCCGTGATAACTTTTTAATTTGCAATAGAAATTGGTCCATATTCACTTTATAGGAAGAAGGTGATCTCTGGATTCAAAATAAATTTAAAAATCGTTCGGTCCCGGTGTTCGTTTCCGAGGAAAAAACAAGATGATTTGTCTCTCGCAAGCCAAGCCGTTTAGAAAAAGCTCCCTGTTGTCAGAGACAAAGACCTTGTTTTGAAGGCTGCTACTCCATTTAATTTAGATACCGCCCCTCAGTAATCGTTACCAGTTGTTGGTCAGGCTGCTCATTTCCGCTGGGAAAATCCCAGTCTAAATAGGCAGCTGAAGCATCGACTTATGTCCAGGATCGAAGGCAAGTATCGTTTAATTAGTACTTCATATTAGCCAGGGTTATTTGACGTTTTCACAGTACTTCATATTTGACAGAATTGTGTGTGTTTTGGTCAGTTTTTACCAATGAGGACACTTCGTGATTCTGATCGTAAGGAATTTTAACCATTAGTGTTCAATCCTGGACATATTTATTTATTCATTCATTTATTCATTAATTTAACTGAATGTAAAGCGCTTTTGAATATTCCTTTTTAGTAAATTCTCAGCTCCGACTATTGCATTTCTAGCTTTTTGATTGCCTAAAAAACTCCGACTATGAGCCAATAGTCGGAGTTGTACGTCATATGGAAAATAGTGCGCCAAGTTTAAAATTTTTCGCTTTGTAAAATTGTGGAAATAAAAATCGGCGGCAAAACCCGGTTTGAGAATTTACTAAAACAATTATTCCATTCGCCCTTGTTGGATATGAAGCCGGATTATAACCAACTCGCGCTACGCGCTCGTTGGTTATTTTATCACTTCATATCCAATGGGCTCATGGAACAATTCTTGGTTTTCACGTGACGTCAGAAAAAAACAAAATTAAAATTTTTAGTTTTTACCTTTATCAGGTAAAAGTCATTTTCAAACATATCTGTTGGCCTATCTTCAGCTCGGTAGACCGCTTTGTTTTGAAAATAGAACACGGTTTTTTCGCAATGCGTGACATCGGCATTGTTTCTTGGTAACATGTTACATGCCCGAAAATATCGATTCGCCTTATGTTTTCGAGTTCTGAGTAGCCAATATGTTGAGAGAAGAGCCTTTGCGAATGTTTTCAAGTTTAACAGAGAGAATAAACGTTTTTAGAGAGCCAACGTAAACTCCAGATGTTTCCACTGGTTTCCGGCCGCCATGTTGGAGTCCCTCAGACGGGCTCCAACATGACGTCTCCATACTAAACACTATAATTTTCAGTGATACCTTTTGCCGAATAACTCGAGCTCAGAATATCGCACATCCCCGAAACTTTGGCACGTTTACTTATTACTCCTCTACAATCTGTCAATTTCTTGGCTCAATTTGTTGAATGGTAAGCGATTTTGTTTTTCACTTGCGTGGTAATTAAGCTTACTTGCGTGACGTGAAAACCACGAATTGTTGTATAGTTTTAGCGCTATATAAAATCATTATCATCATCATCATATCTGCCGGAATGTATCAGCGTAAGTTCAAATTGTAATATCGGAACGAAAAATGAAAGATGATCGATGACGGAGCGAAACATGTCTTGCAAACTCAAATTTGTTGTCTATTTTTTACGAATACTACTTTGTCTGCTTTTATCCAGGCCACCATTCTGTAGTTTATGTGCACGCGCTCGTAAGCTCGCGGCGCAATGACGCGCGAAAATCGTTCGCAGCAGGGATGCGCAATGCAATTCAGAGAAATAACCTTAAAAAACCAATTCTTTTTGTTATTTAAATAACAGTAACGGTAAGTATTTTACATTGTAGGCTTTCAGTTATTATTAAAGCGATAATTAAACGGAATTTGCAAAAAAAAAATGCGGCATTTTAAGGAGCTGCTTCAAGGTTAAACGGTTTGAAAAATTTAGCCTAAATTTTTCAATTTTGTTGTTTGTAATCTGTGTCAATCTTCGCCATCCTTAACCATCCTTGTTCCTTCATGGTGTATTATTATCTCTTTAGTGTTTTTCTATCTTTGTAAAATATTATTTCAGGTTTCCTTCAATTTAAAAGTAATTTTGTCGATGGTCAAAATAACGCAAAATACCGTGACTGAGCCCCTTTAATTGTGCATTATACACCAAAGATAAGTTTTTGTAATATAAATATCCATTGAAGAAAAATAGACAGACCCTCTTGGCAGGAGTAACCGTCTTCACGTAACGCTGTGCCATTGGGGCATCCGCAACGGTATCCATCGGGAACAATGAAACATAAATGGCTGCACCCACCGTTTTCATGACTACAGGGAGAAATTACTGAGAAAAGAAGAAAGCAAGTAGTGTGCATATAAGTAAGGGACTTGAATCGTCCAAATATAGGCAGGCTAACTACGGGTGGAGTTACGGAGATCGAAGACTTTTGCACTAACCCCACCCCCCCCCCTCCCCCCTCCCCTGTAGTGGAGAACTGCCAACATCAGTTTTTCATCATGGAAGATCTAACAAAGCTTGTTGTGGTAGCGTGACTTTGTCATAATGTTCGTAAGGGAAGAAGTAATGCAATCATAGTGTCACTATCGCTACTACAATACCAATTTTCTAGTGAAAAAAGGCAAGGCATATCCAAGTTCCATTTACCCCCTCAGTCTAGGCCTTCACAGTCGTTAAAACGGCTTGGTCAACTAAATCAGTCTCTTGTGCAAGTGAAATATCGATACACACAAGAGCTATAAGAATGGTTTTCGAGTAAAAACCAAAACCAAGCCAATTACTTACTAATTAGACCTCAAGCCACAGTAAAACCAAGACGGGCCAAAACCAAAGTAATTGCCTGACTCAATCGAAAACAACTCTATAACTGATAAAGACAAAAACCGAGTGTAGAATTAGCAGGACATCCTGATCACCTGTAGGCTGCCTCGACTCGTGCAACATGGTCAATCCGAAAAGATCACGGCTCCCGATGATTGGTTGCGTAAATCTGTCTATCTCTCTAAGGCTTTCTTTGTCGGCCACTATTATGGACTTTGCATTCATCTCCGAATCCGTGATGTAGAGCGTGTTATTATAAACTGCGAGAGCAAAAAGCTTGCTATTCTTTATGGGTTTGGACATCTTAATATTGCGTCCATTCAGGTCGGCTGTTCCAATTACATTCAGTCCTCCATCGACCCAGTATATTCTGTAGCTTGTGTAGTCCACTATAACATCATTTGGATACTTTAATCTGGTAATGATGCTATTTACAATAATTGTAGTCCTTTCTTGTCCCGCTAAGGTAGCTCTTTCTATTTTGGGATTATCCCCATAATCCGTCCAGAACATATACCTAAAAAATATCATATCAAGACTTGGTTGTGAAGAAAAAATTCAGGTTCTACCTGGAATCAGGGTGAATTTAGAGGAGCAATCTTTAGCTCTTATTAAGACCCTATTAACCTAGCAGCAGGTCTGTATGGGAGAATCTTTACCGAGGTCGTAAGTACAAACCGAACACAGTGAGTTCTATACACACGACCGAGGTCAAGATTCTGCCATACAGACCGACTTCGCTCGGTTGATAAGATGTTTATTATATCACAAAAACAAGCACAATAGGCCATTTCCGAATTACCTTTAGCCTCTTTTTCAAACCGAGTCTTGGTGCTCATCCTTTCATATGAAAATGAGTTAAATTTACATGTGAATGAAAACTCATTTTCATATGAAAGGATGAGCACCAAGACTCGGTTTGAAACAGAGGCTAAAGGTAATTCAGAAATGGCCTATTTAAATGTAACTGGTTTGTACTGAGTGACATTTTCATTGCGAATGGCGATGAGCCAAATTTAATTCTTCCAAAGTTGGCTCGTCCTCTCAGTTTACCTTGTTTTCCCATCAACTTTTTGGCACTTACAGAAATAAATAATTTTAGATGAAAATAGTCCAATATTTTTGCATTTTAGCTGGCAACTTTTTCACTTCAAAACATTATCGGTCTACAAGATGCCGGTCTAGATGGGAAAATCTAGACCGCGATCAATATTGCTTTCAGCCAATCAAATTCGTGAATTTGGTAGTTCCTAGTCCTTGTGATATATAAGTTCTTTTACAGACTTGTTGGACGCCCATGCGAGTCACTAATGTTGCCTTTTTCTTTAAGTCTGCTGCTAGACTAAGGCGCTGACGTGATTCGTTAGAATTTTTCGAAAGAATCTCCTCTAAATTCTACTTGGTTTCTTCTGATACTTTTAATGACTAAATAAAAATTAACCCAAACATATCCTTTTCCGATATAAAAAGAAGACAAAGTTAACAAGAACAACGTATAAAACGCATAATGCCAGTAAAAACAGCATATTATAAGGCAAAACAGGGAGTACTCAATACACAATGTTGACGCAGCTATATGTGGGTGGAGATGGGGGAGGTTACAGCATTCCCACGATGTAATGTACAAAGCGTTAGAATCAAGTAAATCCGTGCACTAAAAAATGATTTCCGGACTTGCTACTGTCTTGCTACAGAGTCTTACCCATGGACTGGGTCCACAGTGATCCCTCTAAGGTGCTGAATGTCTCTGTCGAAAAGAAGTTTCCTGTCACTTCCGTCAACACGTGACATTTCTATCCGGCCGTTCTTGTTATCTGTCCAATAAATGTATTTGTTTACCCAGTCTATAGCCATATCTTCACAATAACCGACTTCGCTCGCTACGTCTTCGATTCTGCTCGACTTCAGATCAATTCGCCTGATAGTCCTGCTAACCTGGTCACTAAAGTAGAGTGTTTTTTCTTCCACATCCACTGCTACGGCAAGGACCCGGCCATCATGGGCCTGCGATTCAGTTACGTTTGAAGTAACTTTTTTAGAGAACAGCTCAATCGACTTTATGACTTCACCAGCACTAAAGTACAAACATGGAGGGTCACAGGCTGGATAAAGAAGATAATAAGTGATCATTGTCACAAGAAAATCAAATATAGAACTTGCTACCGTGATCATCACTGAATTACAAGAGCTAGTAACACAAAGTGCTCAGCTAAGTTCATGTTACATAGATTAAGTAAAAAGTCATGAAGAGCCTAGTAGCCCCAACCGTTCGACATTGCAGCTTAGTGTCCTTTGAATTTGGCGACTTGAAAGTGTTTTATTTATAGGATATTTAAGTAGTCGCAAGTGCTTAATCTTTCGCAGTTTTCTGAAATGGTTAGCATAAATGTAGAACCGCTCATAACCATATTCAGAAGAAGTAGAATACTATACCCAAGCACAGAGCTTGAAACGGTAGCTTTCGAAATTCCACGCGGCACAATTAGGCCACAGGTAGCCCAGACTCCTTTGGGAACCGTCAACATGACATAGTGTAACAGGGTTATTATAAGAGTTTATACAATAACAAAATCAATGCGCGCGCTCTGATTGGTCAATCAGCTATGGTTTATTGTGCCGGTAAACCCATGGAAAAATCGCGCGTCTTCTCAATTATTATATAAAAGCAATAGACCACAAGTTTCTATGGTTTATAGGCTTATAAACCACTTGGGATGTTGGTAGAACACTCGAAGAATTCGTAAATTACTCGCCTGCGGCTCGTGATTTACAAATTCTTCTCGTGTTCTACTAACATCCCGCGTGGTTTATCAGGCTATAAACCATAGAAACTTGTGGTCTATTGCTTAATTGTACAGGTATGCATGGGAACTGATATAACGATCGTACAGAATAATTCAAAATAAGGGCAATAATAATAATCGACTTAGTTTTCTTAGTTTTCTTTCTTGTGTGTATAACTGGTGTTTTTGTGGCATTTTGGGACGTTTCCGGCATGACGAATCTAGCGAGCTTTAGCTTCTCTGTCTTCAGTCTCCATATAGTGGAGTACAAAGAAGCTAAAACTGGCTAGAATCGTTCTGAAACGCCCCCGAACGCCACAAAAACACAGGTTATACACACAGCAAGAAAAGGTCAGTCGATTTTATTATTTCAGTTTCCCCTTATTTTAAACTATTCTGTACAAACTCTAATAATAACGCTGTTACGCAATGTCATGCTGGCGGCTCCCAAAGTAGCTGGGGCTTCCAGTAATTAGGCTAGCTCTATCAAAGTCAAGTTAAAAACATTTAAAGCATTTGTTATCTCAGTCTCTCTGCATAGAAACTAATAGATTTTTTTATTGTTTCTTTTTATTTTACCAATTAAAGCCCATGCATAAGGTAAACTACCTTGGATGGTAACGTTAACTAGAATCCATAACTGTAGCATCACAAAGAAGTCGGTTAATTCACACGCCATTTTGAACTTCCGGCAGCGCTGAATTCCTCACCTGTAAAGTGGACTTAAGAAATCCATGGTTTATTTTGATTTTTATTCTCATCATTACCCCTCCAGTTTGTATGGATTTGTACAAGCTATGATAGCCTGCAAACAGGCTCCCCTGTCCTTCCCCGATCGCTTCGCTCATTCTTCTGCTTCGAATTCGCGCTCGCCGAATTTTTTTTCCGTCCTTGCCCAACAGGAGCCTGTTCACAGATTAAAACTATGAGAGAAAATAAGATAGATGAAAAGCAATATCACTTCATTTAAAACCCATTCAAACATCCATCAGTAACTGTCCTGGTCAAGCCTTGACTCGATTAGAAAATTTGACAAAAAATATCTCACCTGCAGTGCGCCCAAGTGTTTTCCGATCCCCACCCCTAACCTCCCCCGACCTCCCATCTCTTGCCGAAATACAGCGTGCGGGAAGGTATTTTGCTGAACGCTGAACAGCAAATACACTGTACTCTTTGCTTGCGAGTAGCTGTTATTTGTTGGAAAGGATAGCATTATATTGTAGCAGTGTTAACAAAAGTAGCAACTATACAGGAACACCGCATATATTTGTCATCACTACACAACTGTTTGGGGAGAAGACCTCGGCAAGCATTGTTCCCAGCGCCCACGTACTGTCTAATAGCATTGTATCTGGGGAACATTCTCGAAACATTCGGTGCAAATTTGAGTTAAACCCCAACTAAACGATAACAGAAGGTAACAGTATTTGATATCGCTGATCCCGGAAATGAATCGTGAAATCGAAAGCTGATCATGACACAAGGAAGAGGAGATTTTATTGAACATACTATCACTAAACGTTACCTAAATATACCAAAAAAGAACCTGACAGAATCGAAACTGAAATCACCGTCGGGGGTTTTTCCCTAACAAAGACGCTTCTACCCCTTTCTTCTTGAGATTAGCAAGTTAACATTGTATAAAACAACGGCACAAATCGCTTGTACAAACAGCAGAGTAAAACATCTTCTTCATTCATCTTATGACATTAACAGAAATAGACCAGTGTTCCACTGCCAGGTTCATTCATTTGATACTAGATTTTATGATCAGTGATTTCATTCAATCAGTACCCGTATCAAGTAGAGAGACATACTTGATACATACAAAACTAAGCTTCTTGTGTGGTAGAGCTCATGTCACAAAACTAGTGTTTGACAACCAGATATAGTTAAGTTATACGAGCGAAGCAAGAATATGTAATGTTGATGAAAACACTGTTGTTGTTTATGCATAAACAATAAACTCAGGAAAACTATTCCATCAAGAGCCCTAAATATCACTTGGGTAGTATATTGACTATATTGATTAAGTCTCTGCTTACCTGTGTACACGACAACTTTCAGGGCTTACCAGCTGGTTGCATTATAGCGGCTGAACCACTTCAATAATTCACGCATAACAAGGAAGTACAACATTGAATGACACGTGATAATACCATTGTCATGAGCAGGAGCGGGCCATAAATAGAAATTCTGCATCTTATTCCCGGGGGGCCACTTCCTTATAGGAGGCTAATGGGGATGTGCCGCTGGATGGGGTCGCATTTTCACGACTGGATTGACTATCATGGGGTCGCAGTTTCAAAAGAGTTACTAGAATGGGGTCGCACATTTTCTGATCTTTGGGTAAGACAGACATATTTACCGTTAGCAAACGTACCAGGATGTTTGTACTGTAGGTGAAAAGTGATGTGTTCTTTATTCAGAATGAATGGAGCGGCGTTTGGAACGCCGCTCCATTCATGCGCCGAACTTAACTGATGAGTTAAGGACGGCAGAAGAGCGGCGTTTGAATCGGTTCGGTTCGGCAGATTAGATTTGGAGCGGCAAACAAAATTAAATTCGGCAGGGTCTGCCGCACTATGCGACGTTGGAGCGGCGGCTGATTCATACGACGTTGTCCTCATGTGCCGAACCCAACGCATGAATTACCGTAATATATTTTTCATATAACGGCACTCGTGATTGGCTCAAAATTAAGTGACGTAACCAGTCATGCATGAAGCTCGAAGTCGTCGCTAAAAATAAACACAACAAAAAATACTGTCACGTTTCGGATCTCCCTTCTTGCCTTCGATTTACGAGAATCGGGGCTGTATGAGCGAGTTTCTTTAGCGCAAATTCATTTTTTGTTTCGTTTCCTCAGAAACGAAACGGTATTGTTTTCAGTTCAGGGGTGAACTATTTACATAGGGGTCAATAATATCCAATCAGAGTAAAGTTCGTAATTGTTAATGTAAACACGGCGGCAAAATTTCCGCCAAAATACGGTGCATTGCAATGAAATGTGGCATTTGCAACATTTTAGTTGTTGACTTGTACGAAAATGGGGAATTACGATTGAAACTCTCGTTTCTCGTTAATTATATTAGGCAAGAAACTACGAACTGGACTTCTAATCGGATGGTGATAATGAAAAGGAAATATACTTTCGAGGTAAAAGCACCACCGCAAAACGCGATTTGGTCACCAATGCAATATTTTAAGCCGATGGAAGCAGTTAGTTTTGTTTACTTCAACAAAGAAATGGTACTGTTTTTCCGTTTCAGAGTGATTTATTGACACAGTAAGTATAAATGTAATCAGGGCAACCCTTGTAATTCACAAGGTAAACATGTTCAGCAAAAATAACTTGTCGAGACCGCGACACGGAGACAAAAGGAACTTAAAATGTCATACACGTAGAAATAATTGGCAACTTCAATAGTTCTAAGTCAGACTGAGACGATCATTCTAGACAAACGAAGATATCTGTTTCCGTGTTTGAATCAAACGTGATTAAGATCACAACTATGACGACATAATTTTGATCAATCACAACACTTGTCGGGAATAACAATCCCGCCCCTCTACTGTGGCTGTTACGGGAAAAAGTCACGCACCTGGAGCGCTTGGACGATACTATAGATATTTTGTGGAAAATAATTCATCGTATTGTATTTTAATTACGTTGGTACAATGCAAAATAGGTACAATATGGCTTTCGTATGAGGCTTTATTTCGTAGGTGTCGACATATTCCAGATTTAGTTGAATTTGTTAAATTTTCCGCCACAATTTGAGTAGCCGTACTTTTAAGGGCACGCTTTTAATAATAAGAAAATTTGTATTTTGACGTACCGCGGCATTTCAAGAGCTTCCTTATATTCAAAAAAGCGGAGGAATAATTGCACAACTGTCATCGCATCACTGACAACAAAAAGTAGAATGCCACATCCATTCGAGTCAAGCCCTGCCTGACACATGTACAGAAATTGAAAAATTATGCATCAAATGATTTTTTTTGCCTCTTAGCTTCATTTAGCTCACAGGTAGTACTTTAAATTTGCTGTGCGGCCTGCTTCCCGAAGCACTAATCCTATTTAAGAACAAAAACTGCTATTTTCTAACCTATTTATGACCTGATCCTTGAATTAATACCCTGTTTCCGACCTGCCTTAGTTTCCTAGTTTAGAAAGATGTTAAAGGTATTGTTAATGGCTTTAGTTGATGAAAAAGCATGCTTCAATTCAAGACGAGTGCAACGCTGACCAAAATCGATACTCTATTTCTGACAAAAATGTCTTAAAACCCTACCTTTTGAGGCTGGACATACCTATATAGCCGATATAAGGGAGTGTCCCCATAGCTACATTTCGAAGTGTCGTGTTGACTGTAATTCTGATATATGTGAAGCCAACTTAAATTAAGTAGCCTTTTCTCTCTTACAATAGGTTCAGACTACACCTGGTCTGGACGAAAAACCCCAGGCTCTGGCAACGGAGCGGATCAGTGCGGCGCAAGGCGGTGCATTAGTACAAATCCCCCTCACCCTGGGACTTCTCACGCACAAAATATCAAAACCCCAGCCTTACTCAGCCTTCCCCTGAAACGAAACACTATTTCCTTCTGAGAAATAGCTTCTTGTTGCTGTTTCTTCATGATACTAGCCCAGCTTATGGGATTTCCCTTTAACAGGTCGTATTTACCGGGACAAAACCTGTCTAAATACAAACAAGTAACCTTGCGATTGAATTTGCTTCCCTAAATATTGCTTGGACAGCGAGATATTAGTAATAGCTTTTCCATTTGGACAAAGTTCTTGAACTCAGAATGCATATTTTCTCATCGAAAATTGTTTACCACGAGCTTCCCGAATTAAGTTCGACGCAAGCACGCCGTCTGAATCAGCCGTCGCTTCAAAGTGGCTCTAAAGTCGAACTTTATTGAGTTTGGTTCGGCACATAGTGGAGTGGCGTTTGGACCGGGCCTTACTATAGGACGTGTCGGCAGTAAAGGTAGATTAACTAGTGCGAATGGGTGCATATTAAACAAGATTGAGTGAGGCTCAATTCCAGTTGCCTTCCTGCTTTCCACAGCCTTCACTCACTCTTCACGGTTGCCGCTGACCAGTCAAATAGGAGCTTTAAGCAAAAACATAAACACGAGGTGTGAACTGAAGTTGTACTCAAATTCAAAGTCTTTCTTGCACTGCAACTTCGTACCCGTTCGTACTGTGTAAAGGATGGACAGAACTCAAGTGTTTGTATAAGCACATGAGTCGGTGTACCGAAGTATCAAAGACTGACTCCAGGGCTTTGTTCCTCTTAAGAATGGGAAAGAATTACAAGGTTAAAAAAAATGACCTACAGTAGGTACACGTTGACAATTGTTGTTACGATTTATTTTTCAGGATTTGTCACCTTTTTCTGTAGACTGTGTTATCTGATTGTAGTCTCATTTGAGGGTACATAAACTTTATTGTCTTAATTTTAGGGGTTGCAGTAATCCAGCTAGAAATATTATACAATAACGCCGCGTCAATATATCTTTACATATTTCGCCATGTATCCTCTACCTTGGCTCAAGGCACATTATTCGAGAAGAATTTTAGCAATTTTTTTTTCAGTTCCCGTGACTTATAAAACTATGGCGGAAATAATTATATTACCACTGAACGGCATATTGGTTTCAGTGCCTGCCGCTTACTTACAGGGATCCTTCCCCGGATGGAGTACACCTTTTAATGGGCAATATAGGTACGGTTTTTCACCTGTTTTGATCAAAAAATGGGTATTGATTTTGGCTTTTTCGGATGCAAGTAGGGTATGGTATAAAGAGGAAGCTAGGCTGCCTTATAAAGGCATATATTAAAAGGTAGGTCTGAAACAAGGTGTTGATTTAAGGGTCTGGGTCCCGTTTCTCAAAGGTCCCGAAATGTTCTTGCACCCGAAAAGCTGAAGCAAAATCATTAACCTTTTAACTACACACCTGTTTTATTCATGTATTCTTAATGACTGTCATTCTTAATATGAACAGAGGATCTTTAGCCCTCTAGTGACGGCTCTTGCAAATATCGTTCCAAATCGACCGATGACGTATTGGCCGCTAAAACAATAGAAATTTTACTTAGCTTTGCCATTTAATGTTGGTCCAATATTAGCCTATGGTCTTCGCTAATCTGAAAGTTTTCAACCATAATTTTGTCAATTTTCAAGATATTTGATTCAAATTTTCAGAGGAGTTGCATTATGTATTACACTTGAACTTTCTCTTCCACAGTTTTAAATAAAATACAAAGAAATGCATAAATTAGACATTTTCTTTCAAAAAATGGCGTTGCGTTACATTTTAATGGCAATTAATTACCCCTGATCAACTAATCAACACTAATGAAAAGTAAACTAATGACATATTCTTGGAAGTCCACTTATTTAGCTTCAAAATAAGATGTTGCACGGCAAAATTGGTTAAACGCAAAAGAATGGTCCAATTCTAAAGTAAACAAGTCTAAAAGGGCTTTTTTGCGGTCAGTCACCAAAGGGTTAAATACCAGTTAACTAAAGATGGATTTCGGGCCCAAAAGGATTCCGGGCCTTGCGAGAAACGGCCCTCTGCTCCTAAATTGAAGAGGGAAAATCGCAGAGTTTGGTCTTAAATATAGGGTAAGGGTATTGAGAAGCGGGCCGCACACTCCCACCCAGATTTTCTCGGAGTAGCCCCGGGTGTTCCTCTCCTACTGGTACTAAGGTGAGAATTTAGCTGTTCGTTGTTGCTCCCTTAGAAGTTTCCATGCATATGCCAACTCGAGAGGGGCTCTTGATCGGACGACGCCATTGCATAACACCTAGCATTTGCAGAGCCATTCTCTTATATCGTTTGCTCCTGGCAAAATAAATGTATGGATTTATGAAAGAGTTCCACAACGAAAACGTCTCCGCCCAAAGAAAACCTTCAAAGAACCATATTTTAGATCTCGAAACAGAAAGTGGATAAACTAAGAGAGGAATCCAGGTGATGACAAACACGCCGATTACTATGGCAAATGTCTTGGCAGCTTTCCTTCCCTTTAATGTTTTTGTGGTTTTCTTTTCGTCTTGGCTATCGTTGGATAGTTCAGGGTTCTGTTCCTCTTGGTCTCGATACCTCATAGCGACGATCTTTTTACGTTGTGCATGAGCGACTTTGAAAATGTACGAGTACATTAAAATCGTGGCCAGAAGTAAAGCCATGCAGTAACACAACAAGAAAAAGTGGCTCGGTTTGAAAAATGAATAAGACGAGGCGAAGACCGCAGATATCAACCATGCAACAAATATAAATATGAAGGCAAATTTCTTCGTGACTAGCTTGGGGTATCGCAAAGGCCATCGTACTGCTGTGAGTCGATCTATCGTGATTCCAAGTATACTCCCTATGGAGGCTAATAAAGCCAAGTGACCCAAAAAGCTCTTCAGCATGCTGTAAGCGGCATTCATCCTCAGTTCTTGATAACAGATTATGTAGATGACGAATAGAGGCAAGTAAATTGCTGTCACTAAGAGGTCAGCTAACGACAGGCTGAAGATGAGGAAGTCTGGTACAGAGCGAAATTTGGTGCGGTTTATCGCGATGGCGAGTAAGACAAGGGTGTTCCCGAGCATCCCGAGAATGGAAACAAGGACATTAATGAGTGGTAAAGTCACAACTGTAATTCGAGACAGGTGCCAGTCAACCTGCGACACATCAGAACACCCTGTGTATTGTGAGAGGTTCAATGAGTTTGTTACTGTGTCATTCATCTCCTTTCAGCCATTTCAACTCCAAATCTACAAAGAGAAGAGTTTAAGTTAGAGCCCGGCTCGTTAGTCACTCGTGTAGTCCGGCGTTTATAGATAGGAGAACTGGGGAGAGTTCAGGGAGTGGACTATATAGTCACTATGGTACTGCGCATGTCAACAAGTTGAAGCAACTGCATCAGTTACATGTGCAAGCCGGCTAACTAGTTAAAGACAGACGGCTATAATTTATGAGGGCGTAGGAGCCTATAAGAAACCGAAAAACCGTCCAAAAAAACGCCCAAAACCGCAAAACCGTAAGATAATTCATCTAAAATCGAAAACTGAAATGAAAGTCCTCGCTGAAAAAGCATTGGTAGTCTTTAGAATCTCCCTTTCCGTTATTAATATTTTTTTTACATCTAAACTTATTTTACTTTCCGAAGTTCTTTCTGTGTATTTCCTCGTTAGTACAGAACTCATCGTCGTCTAAAAAAATTGCTTATTATTTTTGTAAATCGGCTCCGCAGACCTGTAGCAATATGAAGCTAGAAAAAATTGCACAAAATGTTTGTTTAAACACCACATTCCGAAGTTATTTTTGAACTGCCATTATCAGCCGAATTTTCATTGGGTTAGGCACAATGGCTGCCTCATTTTACAACCAAACAAACGTGACGGAGCGAGTGAGCGAAATGTTCTTCCCGTGATGATCCAGTCTAAGGTTGAAGTCCACAAGATATTAGGGGACTTCAGATTTGAGTACGAGTACAAAACGGAGTACGAAAACGACTTTTCAATTCTAGTTTGCAGGCTCCATATTATCACAACACAAACCCATCTCATCCTATGAGCTTCACTCTCTACCTAAACACTAACATGTAGAGCGATGACTCTAGAAACGTCACTGGTTTGAAATTCGAAACTCACACTCGTACTCAATCTCGTACTCGTAGTCCTATCTGAAGGTCCCTAATATCCCTGCCACGTGATATTTGTTCGAGAAATAGTCGATACGTCTCAAATCAGGGCTGCTAAAAAAACTAGGCTTGTCAGTCATTCCTCTAAGAGAAAGCCGGGGTAGAACGCTATATAAGTTGTTTCTTGGAATTACATGCAGATTTAGCGCGACTGCAGGGTGTGACTTCCTTGGCAAAACCAGAAAAGCCGTACTGAATGCATTGGACAGAAAAATCCAAAAACCCGCAATCATCGTGGGTTGACAAAAACCGAAAAGAAAAGACTAAATTGGAAAAGACCCGCAAATTGCGCAAGACACCAAAGCCGAAAAACCGCAGTTTTTAAGTACGAAAACCGAAAAACCTAATCAAAATTTGGCCAAATCCGCAAAACCGAAAATCCTAACGCCCCCTTGTAAAACGACTGAGCTTGTGAGAGAACTGCGTAACTTATGCCAGATAAGAGGTTATGCTATTGTAATTTGTTTCACGTTCTTGCTAGCCTGTTGCTGAAAAATGTACTTGTACATAGCTTGTAGCCCGCTCAAGGTAGCGTCTGCGACGCAGGCTAGGTCTTGCCAGATCAGCAGATTTCGTTAAGATAACACAGCGATATAAGTAAACGAATGAATGTCTATTTTGTAGCGCTCAAAAGATTCATCGTCAGAGCGTGGGCTGGGGGGGAAGGGGTTACTAAAAAAAATTAGGTCCGACCCCTTATCCTTTTATATACCATTTTTGGCTGAAAAGATACCCCAATTTTAAAACTTCCATTGACAAATGGTACCGCTTTCATATACTTTCCAGTCATAAAGTATGTGTGTTCGAAATATTTTAATGAAAGGTCCTTTTAAGTACCTAAATGGACAGATTTCCCTACCTCCTCATATACTTAAATTCGTGAAATCCCTGCCCTTTCATATACCTGAAGTGTGAAAAAGGTAACCCTTTCGGGTGGAGCCTCCCCACATAGGCCATTGCGGGGAGTACACCTCCATCCTCCTCTGGGATTGGTACTAGCTGTGCTCATGCAAATAGATACAAAGATAAACAAATAGACAGACAGACAGACATGCAGATACACAGGTGAACAGATGGATAGACTTACATCTGCTTAAGCACGACGATGGTTAAAGCATGAAGCATTGCAGTCTAGGCGGTCGTCTGTCTACAAAATCAAAACTAAAATATAATCTAAATTACATCAAGAATGCAACCGAAGTTAAAGTCTTCCAAACGAAACATCTAGAGATATATAAAATCTCGGTCAGTAAAATCTGTAGTGGAAATTAGGCTAGAACTGAAAACTAAAACGAAAACGTAAAAACGAAGCGTTATACGAAACCGTAATTTCAGCTTCATTCTGAGTTGCTTAAATTCAGTGTTCTTCCAGAAACCGTAAGCACTCTTCCTTTCAGTTAGGGAGATATCTTGTCACAGTAGTTTTCCAACAAGAACAGAAAGAAATAGTTGTCTCACACTGTTGGAACTGTACAGTTAGTACATATATCATACAAGCTGTGTTGTGAACATAAAGAGAGAGGTAGGTGGGACGAATTAATTTAAGTGTTGGTGTAGTCTGCGAGCCAGCTAACTCTAAAAACATCATGTACAGGGTCTGGATGAAAGATTAAAAATGACAGTTGTTAGCTGACAGTTCATCAGTTGCAAGTATAAAGCTTACTACAAATTTCAGTTGTCAGTTGAAGCTAGATGAAATTTTGGCCTTTTGTACCTCTGTTCAGTTGTCGGTTAGCTTAACCATACCCAGAGCTTACTCGCATGCTACTGTAAGTGAGAACATTCTCGCGTGCTCCTCAGTATTCCGCGGCATCTTCGAATTTGGTGTTGGATTTTTTGTAAAGTAGCACTCTAAACCTCTCACCCGTCAACTTAAAATAATCGGAAACAGTGGTTTGTTTACCAAGCGTTGGACTCGAAGACGTCTGTTGCTAATGTTTGTTGTAAGACAGTCTGGGCATGTTATGGATTTGGTATTTGTTAAAGCCTGTCCGAGTGTTACCGTTCAATTTTTCGATTCGAGCAGGTTAGAAGTTTCAGAAGTTCAGACATGTTTTCAGTACATGATTCAAGAATGCAGCGCTGATGGCTGAAAAATTTGATCCAACTGAGCACTGCTTCATTAATTAAGATTAAACCTACATAAGACAAAAGTTAATTGTTGGATGTTGTCCTTCAGTAGCATTTTAAATGAAATTGTTTAAGGTTCAATTGAGGCCTTACACTACTGTAAAATTGATATTAAAATCGTTAAAAACGTTTAAAATCCAAGCTTTCACCGATCTACGGCATCATCATGATGCCGTAGACCGGTGAAAGCTTTGAACCATAAACAATTTCAAGACAAAAGTTGTTTTCTTTTTAAGTCATGAAGACTTATGTGTTAAAGGGTATCAATTTTGTTTTCATGAAACTTTACAACCGAACGATATCAGAATTGTTAATCCATTAAGACACGCCGCGTAATGTCAAATTCAAGCGCATCGATGCAAGTTTATTCAGATCTCAACTGGGCTTAGGAAGATTCAAAAGAAGAACTGCCTAGTATTGAGTAATTGATTAAAGCAACAAACAAAACTGTCCTGAACACATTGACCACATCAGTCGCTCACTCTGGATGGAACAGGTAAGCCTTCGTAAGTCAGTCATATCACTGACACAAAACTGATTCTACCACCAAGTGCCCCCCAAAAAAATTAGGAAGCGAAACTTTTGCCGAGAGGAGAGGCATGTGATTTAAAATTTTGAGCTCTTAACGAAACAAAGCCTCCAATGAACGAAAACGAAACTATGAATTTCTTTCGTTGTTCATCCTGTCTGTTCTAGACTGCTCTTTGGTTGACACAAAACAGGTTAAAGTCAATATTAGTACAGCAGGTTAAAGTCAATATTACTACAGCTAAGAAATACTTCAAGAAATCAGTGCTTTACGTACCAAATAGATAATACAACCATGCCGACTTGACTCCATGTCATGGATGGCTTCTTCTCTTTCAGCAGTTCAAAACACTCTCTGATTTTCCACAAAGCTTTACCCCTTTTAGTTAGTGATTCGAAATTGGTTAAACAAAGGAATGAGTTAAACAACGATGTGAAATTCAGTTTTAAAAACCGCCAGCACATAAACACTTAGTCAGCAGCAATCATTTATATTCTTTTGACTATGAATGCCTACTTTAAAAATAATTCTCGAAAGTGGCGATTAACATATACATCTTTTGCGGCGGGGGTGTCACAAAAGGACTCGTCCATCCATAAACCACGCTATATGCAACAAAACCAGCGAAACAAAACAAAGAAACAATGCTCTGAAGTAGACATAAATAGAACTTTTCAGTTCAGCCTGAGGTCATTTGCTAATTGCACAGACTTAAAGAAGGTTCTCAGTTGGATGTGGAAAACTACCCGGGGGTACTCCCTTATATGGGCAAAATAGGTAGGTGCGACTCAAAGAGTGTGGTTTTTCAGCCGTTCTGGTCATCAATAGGGTGTTAAATTTAGCCATTTTGGTCATAAATAGGGTATGATTTTTGAACTCTAGTCTTGAATTAGGTATAAGAAGAAGGTATTTTGTCATCATTACCGCTCAGTGGCACATCAATCAAGCCCTTCACAATGCCTCAACATCGGTCTGAACTAGAGAACTAAGTATAAGGGAGGTCTGAGATATGGTATTCATTTAAGATCAAGTCATAGATAGGTTATCGAATTTTTGGTCAGCTCATAAATAAGGTAAGGAATATCGCAGATTTTGGCCATAAATAGGGTTAAGGTTTTGGAAAGCTGACCGCACAACCTCACCCAATTTTTCTTTGTGTACCCCCCGGGGAAACTATGGTTTGTTTCGAACAAATAATGATAGGTTGGCCGGCTATGATTAATGCCTTAAAATAGAAAATTAACCACAAGAGAAACCAAACTTGAATTGATAATATTACTAAAGAAAAGCCATACGGCATATATGTATCAGTATGATGAAATTCTATTATCAGAACTCAGTGCTGATGTTTTTGTATGCAGGAATATCGATCCAGCTCTTCTTTATTATCTAAACTTGTTTTACACGGTGTCACGTACTGACCTAACGGAACGCTTTGCGCCGCCATTGTGGTTTTTAATCAGTTCTTGTATTATAAAAGAACAGATAGTCTTGCTACTGATAAACGTAAGACCTCAGCGAATATTTTTCCCAAAAATTCTAAAATATTCCAGATTTACACAATTTACAATAAAAAGTGTTGTCGCTATTTCTACGTGAATTAGATTCAAGCATGCCTATATCTTTTGAAAAGTGTACAGCTCAGAAAAATGAAGTCTCTAGCCTGCGAAAACAGCCGTCCTTCTTCGCTCCCGGCCCGAATGGCGTTTCGCGTGAAGGAGACCTCCTCCGCAGTCGTTTTTACAAAGAAAACTGTGGAATGTCTACAATGCCATTCGGCTTTGACGGGCACCGGCGGATTTCGGTTTCCGTTTTGACTGTTGATCGTTAGCGACGAAGTTCCAGATATGGACTTAGAAGTTCTTATCTTGCTTCCTCGAAGATACAAGCCAGATGCAAATTGCAGCCGGGATATTTCTCTTTTCATTATTGGCGAAAGTTGCTTCAAATTCGTGTAACGAGGAATGTTTATAATATATAGGATACAACGACAGTATTCGTTGCAGATAGAAGCGACGTTCCCCTCAGGCAAAAATCATACACTGCTCTCTTTTCGATTTTTCATAAGCGACAACAAAATAATATCAAAGCCCTCTTGGTTAATTATTTTGTGTGTTGATGTTACGTTTCTATGGTGCCAGTGTTTACTGGTTTCATTTGCTTCAAACAGAAAGAAACCGTACGTTAATTTACAGAACAATGGCCTACTTATCTCTCCATCCTAACTATATTCTGATTGTCTGGGATTTGTTGCCAAGGTTTTATTATTTTAGTTTCCCACTGTGCCCAATCGATTGTGACATAACGATAAAGAATATGTTTTTAATTTATGCTTAGAAAAACGAAAAAAAATGGACGAAGATGGATGCCTTCTTTGCGATCAAGTCGTGACAAATCAAATTAAAATCGAGAAACATAAATCTAAGTCACGAATAAATATGTAAGAAAGTCACCTATTGTAGCTACCCTCCTACAGGAAAGTAATGTAAGATATTCTAAAATAAACTTACAGGGCCATAGCAAGCCTTGAGAAACTGAGAGGAAGGGCACGGAGATTTTAAGCCGCAGCTTCTTGTCGTTGAAAAGTGCAGGGTTAATCTCTGTGTCTTGAAACCATTTAGTGTTTCGTCACCTGCATCCTTTTATCAGAGTGATTTCGCCGTCATTTTAGACTGTCTGAGTTGCCTTAGTGGTAAACACAGACTTTGTCGGAAGGTCGTATTGTCAAAACTTTCCAAACAAATGCTTGCGGCACCGCATTCGTTTGGAAAGTTTTCTATCCCACAAATAAATTGACGACTTCAACTAAGTCCATGCCATCAGCCAAGTCCTAGTGGACATGCAGAAGCTTAAGGTGGTAAAGCGTAGCCTCTCGTGTGGTTGAACGAAGATAGGTCTTAACCCGCTTTAAAGCAGAGAAAGAGCGCTTACTGACAGCGTTGGAGCTGTCATGACAGGCAGCGACATCGTGGGGCTCTAGCTTAGCCTGCGTAGCTGGCGGTATTTTAAGCGCACGCAAAATAAAGTTTTGGCGGCGCAGTCGACAAGCGAGCGGCGAGTATATGGCCATCACTTTCGTTAGTTTCCGTCTTCGTGGTTTTCGCTTGCTATCGCCTACAGAGGAAGTTCCTGCATGCTTTGGTAGATCTTGAAGTCCTTCTGGTTAAATCTAGTTCGAATACATTCTATCGTCACATCAATTGATGAATAATACATGTGGGCGTAGAATAAGAAAGGGAAATAATGTGTGCCTCTGTCTCTAAATTCTGTCCGCGCTGGAGCTCGTCGTTTTCGTTGGCAGCTGTTGCTCGGCGACTCCATCCACCTCGCTTTTTCTTCTTTAAAATTCTCGTCCAAAACAATTAAATCAAACGCGGCTTAACTGGGGAAATGGACACTATAGCTTATCAGGAATGATTCCTTTAAGAGTTATTGACTTCTTGCAATTGTTTCAAACCACTGGGAGATAACTGAATTTTACCTTCAACTTTTGATCATCGGTGTTTTTAATTTAAAGTGGGCGAAAAACTGCTACGACCCTGAAATAAAGTTAACTAGCATAGCATGAGAAGAAGGAAATGCTTTGCATCACACTTATAAATGAGGCCAGATTTTTAAAGTTTTCTGTGTCTTTT